>ML795791.1:273318-287239 GCA_009831015.1 Picea engelmannii
TTGAGTTCATAAAACTCTTTAGTCTTTTCGTCGAAATATTTTTCCGACAGATACTTCTTCCGGAAGTATTTCTCAAACCATTCCCAAGACAGGTCCTCTTCGCGAACCCCTTTCACATTCTTAAGGTCTTCCCACCAAATGGAGGCCTTTCCGTTCAAGTTGAAGGTGGCCACTCTGGCCTTCATATTTTCTGAAAAGTCATGGACTCTGAAATACTTCTTTAGTCCAAGCAGCCAGGCCTCTGCTTCCTCTCCCTTCTTTATTTCACCGTTGAAGGAGGGTGGTTTGGCCTTTCTGAATTCTTCGAATTTTCGACCTTTGGAAGGCTTTTGCTTCTTCTGTTTCTTTCGGGAATAGGAACTAGTTCTGCTACTAGAAGAGCCTTCTGAGTCGCCAGCTTCCTTCTCAGAGGAATCACTCAGCACTGGTCCTTTACCTCTGGGGTGGACCTTTTTCGAGGTGCTCCTCTCAATGTGGCCACTGATATGACCATGTTTTTGAGTTTCAGGTTCATGCTGCATTTGTCTTTGTACATCGGATAAACTTTGCAGTTTAACTGCGTTAATTTATGTTTGCTTTTCTTGTTCTTTCATCATCCTTTCATTGTCAGCCTTACAACTTTGTAATTCGACCATGAGGCTCCTCACAGTCTCGGCTAGATCTGGAGGGGTCCCTATTGCCCTCCTTTCATCAGATTCTTCATCTCTATTGTGGGAGCCTTCTCCCACTTCATGGTGAGTCACCATACTATGCGTTGATAATTTCCCGCGGTTGATCTTCCGCTTGTGTGCAAAAGGAAAAACGTTGGTTGTTAGTCAATATTTATATTTATTTATAACCAGTACATAATTCATATTTTCATATATACACACACACAATAAGGGTTATTCATTCTTAACTTCGTCTTTTGATTAGGAAGGTTAAGACAGGGGGTTACCGTTTTTAAGAGTGTTCCGAACGGAGCTTCTGCGCAACTCGTTCATGAGCCCAAGAAGACCGAGTGTTGTAACCATGCTCTGATACCAATTTGTAACACACCCACTACGGCATAATAAAATTTTCGCTTTTCCTCAAGGCACAGAATCCCCGAAGTACTACGGGGGCCTAGCGCAGGCTAGTTCTTCCTTGTTCACCTCCCTGTGATCGTGGGTTAGGACCACAGGCCAAACAAACTAGGCGCCTTTTTGTGTTTCGCGACTCAGCGATACAAGTGAGTCCAATATTAAAGGTAGAATGGCGAGGGGGCTCCGAAATGAAACCCTGGCCGTAGATCTAGGCGCACAGATTTTGGCCGACCAGATCTACCCGCCACTTAATGACAAAGAACTAGCTCCCTTTCTTTAGTCCCTATCTCGATAGGACCACATACAGACCTAAATGCAAGCACCTTTCACAACTCGCGACCTCACGAGTCGTGAGTTGAAGACCCTCGAATTTTCTTCACCAATCGTCGATACCCGAGATTCCGATATGGTATGGCCCCCTTCTATCAGCACCTTCGTAGCGTGACCACCGGCTATGCTAAGCGCTAGCACCTATCGCTACTCGCCACTTCGCGAGTTTCAACGTTGAGCTCCCATATTCTCATCTCGTGAATCTTCGAGACGCGAGAAGTCAATGGAGTGTTGACTCCTTTCTTTGTCAGCACCCTCCACACGTAACTGTAGGCTAGGGCTTAAATATCAGTGCCTCTCGCAACTCGCACCTTCGTGAGTTCATGGGTTAAACTCTCATGCCCTCCTGTTGCGATCTCCCGAGACGCGACAAGTCAACGCCCAGTTGACTCCTTCCTTGACGCTTTTCGCTACTCGCAACCTCGCAGGTTGAAGCGTCGAGCCTTCACGCTCTTATCCCACAAATCCCCGAGATGCGAGAAATCAACGGAGCGTTGATTCCCTTCTCTAGGCTATGCGTATCCACCTGCCAACCACGTGGGCCCCACCTTGGGGTTCTACCACGTGTCCACACCCGTGCCTCGGCTCTCGGCACTTCACGACTTCTGCAGTCGAGACGAGGTCCACTCAACCTCCGATCCTTTGAATGCGCGATATGCGCAATGAGGCTCTGATCCAACGGTCATCCACATCCTGGATCCTACGGTTGTCACCGCTCCTTGTGATTTCGCGACTTCGTGACTTGCGTTGTTGGACCTTTGTGCTCCTTTCTTACGAGAACCCGAAGTACGAGAAGTCAACAGGATGTTGACTTCCGTTTCAAACGACACGTGTCCACCACCTGTCACCACGTGGGTCCCACCAAGCAGACGTGCCACGTGTTGCACAAGCTCTCGTAACTTGCAAGCTTGGGACTTCTACAGTTGAAAATTGATTCCCCTCAACCTCCGAGACCCCGATATGCGATATGGCGAGGAGGTCCTGACTCAATGGTTGCTCCTACTTCTCGCTATTCGGGACTTCGCGACTCCAAGGGTTCGGTCTTCCACCTCCAAACTCACGAATCCCCGATACGCGAAATGGTCAGATCTCTGCCACCTGTCCTCCAACATGGACGGTCCTGATCCTCTCGCGACTTCACCCTTCGTGAAGTCAAGAGACTTCCTCCTCTGACTCCCGATGTTTGAATCCCCGATAGGGAGGATCTCGCGACACGTGTCCTCATGCAGACGGACGGCTCGGATTCTTTCGCAACTTCACCACTCGCAAGGGCTAGGCGCTCACCTTTGTGAGTCCCGGTGCCCGAATCTCTGAAACGGATGATTCCACGACACGCATCTTCCCGTAGATGGATGGCTCACATCCCCTTTTGCTATTTCGGGACTTCTGATGTCGAGTGCCCGGACTCTCGAATTCCCGAATGCCGATATCCTGATACAAACTCCTTGTTGGGACTTTCGCTCTGTTGCTCTATGCATGAGGGTTTAAACCTCGTGCAACTCTCGACAGATCCAACGGTTGTCAAGTTTTCTAATTAAGATCTGACGGCTCAGATCTGTCCCACGCTATGCACTCTCCCACTACTCCCTGGACGTGGAAAAACCAATGGTCCAAGATGCTCCCACAGACCCCGGGGATCTACGGTCTCGATTTCTTTGCTACTCACGAAGATGAAGGAAAAAGGGGTCAAGGCATTTAACGCCCTCGTGTGTTCTTCCAATCTAACGACCGTGAATGACTGCAAATCTTCTGAAAGGATCTCATCCGTCGATTGATACTTGTCCCTACGCTGCCATTTCGGGACTTCAAGAGGATCATTCTTCCTTGTACCGGGTTGCTAAGGTTTGTGCTTTCGAATCCTTTTCCAGGTTCTTGGTGAGCTTTCTAAGAAGGGTGTGTCTATGAGGAGATTTACCCAGGGTATTACCTGAGACGGATAAGGATATAGATTTCCTGAGAAACGACTTGAATTCTGAATTGATTCAATGTGCGTATATACATATGAATCTATTTATAAACATAAGCCATATGTGGCCCTTTCCATTATAAGCATGCAACCAACATTCCTGAATCAAAACACTACACAAGCAGTCTTATACTCAAACCATTCATAAAACTGCACAGACTAAGAGCATACATGCCAGCATATAAATTTCGCGATGCAAGATGTAAAACACTTATCAGAAATAACACCAGAAGTGAGTGCAACTGCTGAGAGGGGTGCTCGTTTCCACCCAACCGTAGGCTCAACGACTCCCAACGGATTTACCACTAGCCACCCCCGAGCTGAGACCACGATGCTGTGAGACTGCGTCTCGGTTTTCCAGTGACCGAGAACGAGGGTTACTCTCCCCCTTCTCTGCTATCACTCACTCTGCATATCTCCAGAGTTCTTCCTCCTTCCCTCGCGTCTGCCCCCTCCGCACTTCTTCCTCACGCAGTTCCCCCTTGCGAGGTTGCGTGTGGCGCGATTTCCCTCGCGGTGGTCAGGCCCGAGGCTCCTATGGATGGGCGGTTCACTTCCCCCATCCCTCATTAATTCCTAAGGAGCCATCTACCTACCAACCTGCGAGTAATTTATTTCGGGCCAACAAGCCGCTCTTGGTTCTCTGGGCCAGTGAAGTCCAAATACGGTATTGGTTTTCGGTGGAAGTTAACGCCACCTTTCCAGGTGCCTTCCACCACTTTTCTTCAGCCATCGTGGTCTCTGTTTCAGCATATCCCCTCTCAACAGTCTTGCAATATATATATATATATATATATATTCATAATATTATTCACATTCATCGACCTTTTTCACAAGGTCCATTCACATCATACATTCACATTTTTTAGTTTGCCACAGTTCTTGGCCAGTATAGTTATTTTTACAAACTGGGGGAAATAGGGTGTTACATTAGTGGTTAACGAGACAAATATTTCAGAGTGAATTGTTGTCAAAAGGGAAAAAATTCGAGGTTCAGAGCGTCTCTGGGTGCAAGGAGTGCATCGACATAGTCTTTGACTCAAAAATATCGAGAGAAATAGCTTGAGTTTTTTTGTGAAGGGATGCAAAAATATATTGCAAGGAGTGCACATATCCAAAAGTCGACTAAGTGTTGAAGCAACCCTCTGAGGATAAAGGGGTTCGAGAAACGAAGCTCATGAGAGATAGAGGGAATAAATATTCAAAGGGGGAGAAACTCTCAAGGTTTAACGAGTTAACGACTAGGATTTATTTAGGAGGAAACAAAATCACCCAAGACCGTCAGATCTGGAAAAGTTGTGAGGCAGTTTGTCGTGAGTTCCTTTGGAAATCCGCGGAGTAACGAAGTATGTCTGTGTTGTCGATCTGAGAGAGAGGATACGTGGAAGAAATCCGTGGACTTCGGGTGAAATCACTTCGGGAGAAAACGAGTGTGGAGAGGTTGAAACTCTCGAAGCCCGAAGATCAGAAGTGAATTGCAGTCGTCGATCTGTGGGAGACACGCGTCGACAGATCGTGGACTTCGGGTGAAATCACTTCGGGAGAAAACGAGTGTAGAGAGGTTGAAACTCCCGAATCCTGAAGGGTCGAGGTAGTGATTCATGATGACGTCACCTGAAGGGTCGAGGTAGTGATTCATGATGACGTCACCTGAAGGTGACGTGAACATCTCCTATACCTGCCACGTGCCCCCACCTGGAATGTTGACAACTATACTATGTGGGCCCTGACATTGCATAACATAGTTAAAGGTCAGCGGTCCCACACTGACATTGATCACGATACATCAAGATCAATGAACATGAGGCATTGCGGGGACCCAAGTTGCACGAGAGTTAATTCCCTAGGGCGACCCCGCAATCCAAAACACGGTTTTACTAGGGGGTTACATGTCAATGTCAGAGGAATTGCGGGACAAAAGGCGGGTTACTCCAAACTGCAGATGCATGCCCCCACAATTTGAAAGGCGTTAAGTGATGTGACTATTCAGTATCTTAGTTCATGTATAGAAACCGTGGGTCCCAGTGGACGCGTGGCGCCATTTGTGAAGTCCGGAGACTTGACACTCCAGAAGAATGGTTCATAAGGGAATGAAAGGAAGAACTTTCAAAAGTTTCGTAACGCTGAGGTGACAAGACGTAATGATGTCACCAAAGGTGACATGGAAGTGTTCAGAGATTAACGGTTCGGGGGGTTGGGGGTGTGCGGATGTGAAATCCTTCGAATTCTTGAAGCTCTGAAGCTCTGAAGTCCCGGATCTCAGATGCCTGAAGTTCCATAGTGGGTGTCAGTCATTGGATGTTGGGTAGTCGTGGACTGTGATCCACCCTACTTCGTGAGTTCGTCAATCCATAACTCTGAGAGATTTGTTGTGATGTGGGGACGCGCAGAAAAGGGGGAACCTTCGAAGCTCTGGAGCCTGAAGTTTCAACACTCTGGATAAGCATCCAAATCATTAACACTCGGTCCCAGTCGTGGTCACAGGTGAACCAAGGACTGAGGAAGAAGGGGCTAGCACCGAATGATGAATTGTTGCAGAACAGAACAAGCCTTAGAAATAGAATCGTGGGGATTCTTGATCGACGCAGACCCATTGAAAATAGAGCCTGATATTCTTTCTATTGAATCAGATTGTGTAAGTCCTATGGAAAATTATTAAAGACTGATAGCCTGACAAAAAATTGGTTGACTGCACATTTTGTTGAGTTAACAATTGATAGAACCGAACCGAATTGTCACATAGTGCAAAGGAATGTAGGAGACACATGATGCTTACAGTTCAGAGAATGAAGCAAGAGGAATGGATGTCCATTTGTGAGTTGAAGGAAAAAACTCCAATGGGTATGGAAAAGAAATAGATAAAGAATGAAACCTGATGAAAATCATTGAAAAGTTGCAGAAAGATGTCTAGACTCACCGAGCAGATAACAAAAAGCTCATAAAATCCAGGGAGCAACAGGGAGAATTCAACATAAAGATGATGCGGAGCCTGAAAAGAATTGAAAATAAGTTGGATAAGGAGAGTGTCTCAAGCAAAACAGGGAGTCACAGGACCCCTGAAAAGAAAGGAAGATCAAGGAGCATTAGTAGGCATCACTGTCACTCCCTGAAACATTCCAATAAGAGAGCACAGAACAATTCAAGTCCATCTCCTACCAGAAATCATAGGAAATCAGAAGTAGATGAACTGAAGGGTGAAATGAATAAAATCAAGCCTCTTACTTTTGACAGAGAACACAAGAAAGATGAAGATGTTGAGACATGGCTGCTGGGCATGCGGAAATATTTCCAACTGCAGAACTATTCTTCTCATGCCGAGAGAAGAATTTCCATTTACCAACTTAAAGGAAATGCATCCATATGGTGGGATCAACTTGTGCAATTACAACATGTCAAAGAGAAGAATGTTACATGGAGGGAATTCAAGAGACATTTTGAAAAGAAGTACTTAACTAATAGGTATTATGACAAGAAAATGAAAGAGTTCTTCGAACTCAAGTTGGGCAGTATGTCCATTGATGAGTATGAAAGAAGATTCTTGGAGTTGTTGAAATATGTCCCCTTCATCAAGGACGAGACAGTTAAGATTCAAAGGTATCTGAGTGGGCTTCCATCTTCCATCAGTGACAAGATCCAGTATGATGACCCAAAAACTATGGAAGAAATTATAAGGAGAGCAAAATGCTTATATGATCAACAAAAAGAAAAGCCTATTTTCCAAAAAGCTTGGGAAGACAAGAAGAAGTTTAAGAGGGAGTAGAGGCAGAAGGGAAACAAACCACCTTTTTTCAGGAATAGCCCTCAAGGACATCCAATTTTGAGAGAGCCCGGGATGGCTGAAGTAGGTGGGCAAAGGCCAAGGCCGACACCTATGGAATGTTGGGGATGCAAAGGAGATCATAGGTATAGAGATTGTCCTCAGAGAAAGGACAAGGTGAGAGTTGTTCACAATGTTCAACAAGCATAAACAGTGGAGGACATGGACAAAAGAGTACCAAGGATCTATGCATCCTTGGACAACAAGCAAGTTGAGTTTCAATCACACATGATTGAAGTTGAAGGTACGATCAATAACCATGCCTTTACTATTTTAATAGACTCAGGAGATAGTCATAGTTACATAAATCCTAAAGTTGTGGAAAGATTATGCTTACCGAGAAGCAAGCATGAGAAATCTTGGCTGGTATAGCTGGCTATAGGAGCCAATAGGAAAGTTGTTGAGTCGGTTAAATCATGTTCAGTGGACATGAATGGAATAAGTACCAATGAATATTTGAATATCTTTCCTTTAGGTTCATATGATTTCCTAATTAGTATGGACTGGTTGGACCAACACCATGCCATTTTAGACTACCATAACAAGACATTCACTTTCTTGGATGAGGAAGGAAATCGAAGAGCAGTCCAAGGAATTCCTAGGGTAGTTGATATTAGAGAAATTTCAGCAATGCAGCTGAAGAAATGCTACAAAAAAGGTTGTCAATTATTTGCAGCTCATATGGAGGAAGTATGTAAGGATAAGGTGCCAATTATGGAGGACTATGCAGTCCTGAAATATTTTGAAAATGTGTTCAAGGAGGTACCAGGACTACCTCACAAGAGAGATATTGATTTCTCTATCAATTTGACTCCTGGAGCAGCCCTAGTGTCAAAAACTCCTTACAGAATGAGTACTCCAGAGCTGAAAGAGTTGCAAATGAAGCTTGAATAACTTCTGAAGAAGGGATATATACGCCCAAGTGTGTCACCTTGGGGTGCCCCAGTCTTGTTCGTGAAGAAGAAAGATGGGACAATGAGATTGTGCATCGATTTCAGACAGTTGAATAAAGTTACTATAAAGAACAAGTATCCCTTGCCAAGGATCGATGATCTCTTTGATCAGTTGAAGGATGCCAAGATATTTTCAAAAATAGATCTCAGGTTAGGGTACCATCAAGTAACGATAAAGGATGAAGACATCCGCAAGAATGCCTTCAGAACAAGGTATGGTCATTATGAATTCACAGTGGTTCCATTTGGGTTATCAAATGCATCTGTTGTTTTCATGTGCTTAATGAATGGTGTATTCAAAGAATATCTAAACATGTTTGTCATAGTATTTTTGGATGACATCCTGGTGTATTCCAAGTCGGAGGAAGAGCATGAACATCATCTGAGGATGGTGTTGCAAGTGCTAAGAGAGCATCAGTTGTATGCCAAATTGAGCAAGTGCTCATTTTACCAAAAGCAAATTCATTATTTGGGAGATATCATTTCAGAGGAAGGGATAACAGTGGACCCTGAGAAAATAGAGGCCATTAGAGGATGGTCAACACCTAAGAATGTGACAGAAGTCAAATCCTTTATGGGTCTAGCTGGCTATTACAAGAGATTCATTGCAGGGTTTTCGAAAATTTCTCACCCAATCACTTCATTGCAAAGGAAGGGGGTAAAATTTCAATGGAAAGAAGAGTGTGAAAAGAGCTTCCAGCATTTGAAGCAGCTGTTAACCAGTGCTCCAATCCCGAGGATTGTAGATCTGAATGAAGATTTTGTAATGTGTACAGATGCATGCAAAGAAGGACTGGGGGGAGTCCCCAGTCAGAATGGATTTGTGGTATGTCATGAATCTAGAAAGCTGAAGGAACATGAAAAGAACTATGCAACTCATGATTTGGAGTTGGCAGCCATAGTGCATGCCCTGAAGAAATGAAGGCACTACCTCATGGGAAGGAGGTTTGAATTGAGGACAGACCATAACGGTCTGAAGTATTTGTTTGATCAACCAACCTTGAATGCTAGGCACAGTAGATGGTTGGAATTTCTTTGTGAGTATGACTTTGATATCAAGCATATCAAAGGAAAGGAGAACAAAGTGGCTAATGCACTCATCAGGAGAGTGCATGAGTTGCATGCTACAACCATTAGCATGTACCAATCAGAGTTGAAAGAAAGAATTGTGGAGGCTGCAAAATCAGATTTGTAGTACATGGAATTGGTAACAAAATTGCAGCAAGGTAAAATGCAACAGAAAGTTGAAGATTATAAATTGGAAGTTGATGGACCACTCATGTACAAAAAAAGAATTTATTTACCTAATTTCCAGGAATTGAGAATTGTGATCTTGAAATAAATGCATAATGTGCCTTATGTTGGGCACCCTGGTTATCATAAAATAGTGGCAACAATCAAGATCCATTACTTTTGGCCAGGTATGAAGAAGGAAATTGCATAAAACATCACCAGATGTATGGAGTGTCAGAAGGTCAAAGCTGAACATAGGCATGCAACAGGGTTGCTACAACCTTTACCCATTCATGAGTGGAAGTGGGAAGTGGTTACAATGGAATTCATCACAGGATTGCCCAGAACAAACAAGAAACATGATTCCATCATGGTGGTGATGGATAAGCTTACGAAAGTTGCCCATTTTATTCCATTGAAAACTACTCACAAGGCAGCTAATGTTGTTGATATCTATATGAAAGAAGTAGCACGATTGCATGGTATTCCCAAGAGAATTGTGTCTGACAGAGACCCAAAGTTTACCTCAAAGTTCTGGAGAGGAATATTTGAGGGGTTCAGAACGAACCTAAACTTTAGCACAACCTATCACCCTGAGTCAGATGGACAAAAAAAGAGAGTAAACCAAGTGATAGAAGACATGCTAAGGATGTATGTGATGGACAAACCATCTAAATGGGAAGATTATCTACACTTGGTAGAATTTGCCTACAACAATGGGTATCAAGCATCACTGAAGATGAGCTCGTTCGAAGCACTTTATGGCAGAAAGTGCAACACAACAATAAGCTCGAACAACCCAGCTGATAGAGCAATAATTGGGCCAGAGTTTCTCAAGGAAATGGAAGAGAAAATGCTGAAGATTAAGCAAAATTTGAAGGTGGCCCAAGATAGGTGAAAAAGCTATGCAAACAAAGGCAGAACCCACAGGGATTTTAAAGTGGATGACCATGTTTTCCTGAAGGTGAAAGCCAACAGAAGTTCCCTGAAGCTGGGAAACTGTTCCAAGTTGGTAGCTAGATATTGTAGGCCATTTGAAATCCTAGAAAGGATTGGACCAATTGCATATATGCTTGCATTGCATGCATCCATGATTGTACATAATGTGTTTCATGTTTCATTGCTTAAGAAATATATACCTGATGCTAATCATGTTATTGATTGGAATGTGATTCAGGTGGAGCAAGAAGGCGTCTTGCAGGTGCATCCGATACGTATACTGGACCAGAAAAACAAGCAGCGCCGAAAACAAGCCATAGGGCTTGTAAAATTCCAGTGGACCTAGTATGGTCCTGAGGATGCAACATGGCAGCACGAAGATGCTATGTGGGATGAGTACCCACATATTTTTGAATATTTTGGAAATCTTGTTGTTGTTGTGTAAATAAGTTGGACTGAGGACAGTGTAAAAATAAAGGGAGGGGATTGTAACACCCCAAGGCCGAGCCAAAATGAATTGTAATTATGTTTATAGGATGGTGAGATGAGTGGTTATAAGCTGAGAGACTTATGTGTTTATTAGGCTGGTGAGCCAGATGTTAAGGCCAATGAGCTTGATTTTGTATATGTAAATACTCGCATCATTAATAAAATTACATTGTTGCGTGTAGACCAACCACAGAGAAAAAGTTATGGGGGACTAAGATCCACTAGGTTAAGGGAGGGGGCTAAGCATCTAGGCCTAGGGGCTAAGCTAGAGGGCTTACCTCTAAGGGAATAATATTTTATTATTATTTCCCAAAGGTTATGGTTGACATAAGTTGTGTTGTCCTAAGTTCCTGGGAAAAAGGAGAACGAGTGCTAAGTGGAACTCATGCGACTCCAGGAAGACATGTGTCAACCTAGGCGCATGCAATTTATAGCTGGGAAATCCAACTCGTTGGGGGTTCGCTTCCCATTCGGACATTTCTCCCAATCCTTGTGTCGGGACCAGTTTCAAGTTTCCTCACGACCCTTACGATTCTCTAGAAGTCTGTCACCCTTCCCGATTGACCAGGGATTCATGCATTGAACCAGTTCTCCATCATCATCGACTCTATATCTAGTACACACCTTTGGAATCCTGCAGTTGTACTTGAGTTATCTCATGTGTCTCTGGTGAAGCCCGATGCATTGGTATTCGCCTGAGCCGTGCTGTGTCTTAGCGTTAGTTTGTTGCCATTTTCGGTGTCCATAACCATTTTCTATTGTTGCCATCACCCATGTGTTAGCTGAATGTTGTTGTTGTATTTATTAGGAGCTAAATTGAAGAAGGAGGTTGTCAGGCCTGTGAGAAACTCTCCCAGGTGAGAGAGTTTGCTGGGAAGTGAGTTCTCCTGGAAGGGAGTCCCATAGCAGCTATAGTACTATGAGACTTCTGGTCTAGCCTGTTGTTGAAGCCCAAGGTAAGGGAGTTGTAGTAGTTGATGGAATTGTATTAGTGAAGGTGTACCCTCATGGGGTGGAGTAGGCGTGTGGGGAATGAGGGTATGTGGGTTGTGGGCGTAAGTGGCTCCTGGGATAAAAGATCCTTCCTATTGTTCTATGCAACTTCCTTGTTGTCCTTGCCAAGCCTAGAATTCCCTTGCCCAGTGAAGTTTAGTCCCAACTCGGGGGTGACCCACTACTGAGCGTGATGAGCAACGTGGTCTAAGGCTGGGAGGTTTTTGGAAGGCCTGCACGCAGTTAATGGTCATCTATTAAAAGATAAGTACCAATTCAGTGTCTGATGTATGCAGTGTATTTGTATTTGCATTATAATTAATGAGTAATGCCTGTATATATATATGTTTCATGTATGTGTTAATGTTGCTTCCGCATGAACATGTGTATGAATAGAGTATTGACGTCTGTTTAATTGCATTAGATAGATATATATTTATAAGTGTGAATACCAGATGTTATCTCTATCTTCCGGTTAAGTTTTATATGTAATTATTTCCGCAAAGTTACTCGGTGGCAGGGCTTGGCCTGTTGTTTAAGGCCGAGAATGTCACATAAATGGTATCAGAGCAGTAACGACAAAGTTAAGGTTGTTTTGCTAGTGTTACCCGACAGGGGTCGATGCTCGGGGGACGTTACACCATGGTTTCATTAGATACACATGGTATTTATGTCGAAGGAAACATGGAAAACATTTCTCCTATGGTCACGATCGACATCTCTCGAACCCCTGGTAAAATCGAAAATGTATATATCGGTGCAGATTGTTCGCTTGAGGAAATTCAGATCTACACTGATCTCGTCAAGGAATTTCGAGATGTATTTTCTTGGTCGTATAAAGAGATGTCAGGGATCAACCCCAACATTGTTGAACATGAAATTAAAACTTATCTCAATGCTGAACCTGTTCGACAACGTCCTAAAGCTATAAATCCTAAGAAGTCCCCCGCTATTAATGCAGAGGTGGAGAAGTTGCTCAATGCTAGCTTCATCTACCCAGTTCCCTTGACCAAATGGGTGTCCAACCCCGTTCCCATAGATAAGAAGCAAGAAACCATCTGCGTATTATGGATTTTAGGGACCTGAACAAAGCTTGTCCTAATTATAACTTCCCCACTCCTTTTATTGACTAGATTATTGATGAGTGTGCGGGAAGCAGAGTCTTTTATTTTATGGACGGATTTTTAGGTTCTAATCAAATTCAAATCAAACCCTAGGATTAACGCAAGATGATGTTTATTTTTCATTGGGGTACCTTTGCATACTAGAAAATCCCTTTCAGTTTTAAAAACGATGGAGCGACCTTTCAACGTGCCATGACCTTTGTGTTTCACAATCTTAAGCATATTGTCGAAGCTTATCTAGATGATCTCGTTGCTCACTCTCACAAGAGGGTAGATCACTCAACTCACCTTCGACTAGTATTTGGAATATGCCACTATTATTGCATTCGGTTGAACCCTCACAAATGCATCTTTTGTGTTAGGCTTGGTCGCCTTTTAGGATTCATAGTTTCTGAGCAAAGGATCATGGTGGATCCTATGAAGGTTGAGACAATACTTCGATTGCCTCCCTTGCGTAACATTCGACAACTTCATGGTTTACAGGGGAAGGCTAACTTTCTACGTCGTTTCGTAGCCAACTATGCCAACATAACTAAGGGTTTCATGTGTCTTTTGAAGAAGGACACTATGTTCATATGGGATCAGCGAGCCCATGAATCCTTCGATGCTCTTAAGAAAGCCTTGGTATCGACGCCTTTGTTGAAGCCCCCGAACTACAGTAGAGACTTTTTGTTTTACATTGCCTCATCTGAAGGGACGGGTCGGTATGGTTCTTGTTTAGGAGGATGGCAAGCTCCATGAATACGTTATCTACTACCTTAGCTGAAATCTAGTTGGCCCTGAACTTAAATACTCCCATGTAGAGAAGCTAGCCTTAGCCAATGTACTTGCGGTTAAGAGATTACGTCACTATATATTAATCTACAAGGATACCGTAGTTATTGATAACAATCCATTTCAATACGTCCTTACCGGGTGTATCATAGGGGGGAAATACAATAAGTGGATTGTTATTTTGCAAGAATTTGATCTTGATTTTGCCTCCGCAAAATCCAAGATATCGTTATTTTTTG
>ML795792.1:44602-55537 GCA_009831015.1 Picea engelmannii
CTCATTATCCGGAATCAAGACTTAGAAATTATTTGGTACCTTGGAACTTGCATGCCTCAATGGCAGGTTTCCTCGCTTTCGACAGTGGGTTTACATCATTGACCCCTGATTGAAAGATTCCATCGGATGTTCGACATCAACTCGTTTATTCACACTCGATGGATTGTACTATGGTACCTTGGGAATCATTGATATCAATGGTGATTTCCCTTGCACTTGTTAACAGTTTCATCATTGACCGGTAATCAAGTGGTTTCTACCATGTTCGACTTCAACACATGTAATCACATGGTTAGATTCGTACTTTGGGCGACGAGATTGAAGACCCTGGATATTATCTTTGTGATCCAGGTTGCGATGGAGTATGTATAATTTGTGACACATAGACCCGCTGTGTATGTTTCGTGGCTATGTCGTCTTGATTTGAAATTTCTCACATAGATCCACATTGTATTCCGGTGGCTATGCTATATTTTGACGGCATGGATCCACAATGTATGATTGGTGGCCATGACCCATGTCTATAATGTCATCAGTATGTGATTTGAGTATGGGAATGCCTACCTCATAATTGGTATATATGATATTCTGCAGATGCTTGGTTGTTCGCAGGTTTCCGATTAGATGTGCTCCTGGTTCCCAACACACAATGCAACTTACAAATTCTATTGGATGTCACTGGTTCCAATTTCATACTTTGGGGGGCATTCTGTTACCCATGATTTTGGTCATCATGATGATGTATTGATGATGGTGTACTCAGGATCTTCATTGGAACTTTCTCTTGAGAAAAGTTACCTTCATCTCTTTCCAGAAATCATATTTTTGAGGAATGTTCGCAGGCTGCTAGTATATTTACCTGTGAGAATGCATGATTCTCGCAGGCTGCCTTAAGCCAGGGTGAAAGAAGTTCACACTGTGTTGAACTGCTAGGGTGCGAACTCTTTCTAAAACAAGGAAAAAGATGAATTCTTGAAGCTTCTAGAAGGGAATCTTCTAGAAGGATGAGATGGCATTCGAATGGTTATCCTAGTACTGGATTCCCTGATATTTTGTGATCATTCTTATCTAAGTAACTAATTCATTCTCTCCTATATATTGAGTGAATTCTCATGGAAAAAGTTAGAAGCAATAAAGAAGCAAACAAGGTTAATCCAGATTCATTGGAGAATTGGTGAAAGATTGTGTGAAGGACTGATGCTACAACAACTAAGAACTCCAGCAAGTTTATCAAGAGTGGTTGATCTTCTCCATGCAAGTGAGAAAGTGTGTGTGTCAGAGCCAAGGTCCATCGAAAGGAATTTTGCGACATCAAGGCTCAGGTTGTAATCTTTACTTTCCATCAATATGATACAGTAATATGTCCCTTTCCCATAAATCTAATTCCACTTTATTGTATAATTCCTTGATCATATACATAGATTCACTATTGAATAGATTTTTCTTTCTTCACTTCGGTTGGTTTGTATTGTTTTGGTCTTGACTGTACGAGAGAACTGAAGCGAAGCGAGAGCAACAAAGACCAAAGGAAGCGATAATAAGGTATGTTCTTTGTTCTTGCCTCCTATTTAATTCAATGGTTAGAATCTAGAGAAAGATTCATGTTCTGTTTTGCTTTGATCTAGATCCAGGTGGATCTAGGGAGATCGGTTTGTGTCTGCACTTACGGATTTATCCAATAACAATGCTCTCCTTGTGACAGCAGTCTTTCGACAATTTCTCTCAGGTTGTAAACTCTGAGACTTCACTCGACATGCGCACTCCTTGCACGGCTCCTGTGCTTAACTTCACTTCTACGAGGATGAGAATAACGTTATCTCTTCTGAGCTTTCAGAGATGAAACTCTAGACTCTTTTCAACGCAAGACTTGTGGACAACTTCACTGCACTCCTTGTAGGAAACCTCTTGCTCAGACAGAGAAACAATTCAAACTCATTCCTTACTCTCCCTCTCTTCAGATTTTAGACATTAAATATGAAATAAAACATTCATGCATCAAACAAATGCATAACAGAGAGTAAACAATCATATATCAATCAACATGTGCAACACAGAAAGCAATTGAACACCATGAGTCTGAATCAAGCTTCATATATTAATCTCAGAGCTTTTGTACATGGTTTCTTCTACACAGTTTTTCTGCTTCTTCTCTCCTATGGTCTCTTTGATTGATTATGCTACTAATGTTACAAATAATACAAGTGAGGGTGTCTATATCCATTTTCTCTCCATCTCCTAAAACTATCTAATCTAAGAATTCAAAGCTACCTACTTACATTTACTAGCATAAATGCCTCTTAGTCCTTCAGACGAGAGCAGGACGCTCAAGGTCTGATTACAATCAAGAAGTACACCTTTTCTTAATTGTTTCATTTACGTTTGGCGTACCAAACTTCAAAACATTTCAATCAAATTTGAACATGTGCCAAAATGCATTGGCGCTTGCCCCACGCTCGCTTGTTGTTGGCGATGCTCCTACATCATACTCCCTCGCTTGAAAATTTTCATGGGCTCCTGTCCATGAGCTCTCGCACGGTCTGCCCATGCTTCTGGATCTCTGCTTCATTTTTCTAGCTGGCATCTTCAACTGGATGTCCCTTCCACTTGACCAAGTATTCAAAGTATTCCTTTTTCCTCGTCCTCTTGCTAACTCTTTTGTCGAGTATGCTTTCCATCTGTGGCTTCTCTGCAACTGGCATCTGTTTTGTCCACTGAACCTCTGGTTGTTCACTACCTACTTCTGCTTCCTCATCTTTGTATGGGTACAAATCCGAGACATTGAATATCGGAGAAATTGCGATCCCATCGAGTAATTCAATCTCATAAGCATTTTCCCCAAACTTCTTCAAGACCCTACATGGTCTGATCTTCTTCATCTTTAGTTTGTTATATGTCCCCTTAGGGAACCTCTCCTTTCTCAAATGTGCTAGAATCAAATCACCAACTTCGAATTAAAGTTGTCTCCTATGTTGATCTTCTCTGCGCTTATATTCTTGGCTCTAGTTCTGCAATCACTCCTTCACCTGGCTGTGAAGTTCCTTCATCGCTTTTGCAAAATCTTCTGCACTAGCACTCCTAGTTGAATTCTGTTCTGAATCTCTCAATTATGAAACTCCTCTTGGCTGCATCCCATAAACAATCTGGAATGGACTCTGCCCTGGGCTTCTGTTGATTGAATCATTATAAGCAAATTTCGCCCGTGGCAGAATATTGTCCCATTGACTGTGGTGTTCTGTCACCAAGCTCCTCAGCAAAACTCCCAAACTTCTGTTCACAACTTCTGTCTGTCCATCCGTTTGAGGATGATAAGCTGAACTGAACGATAAGTTTGTTCCCAACTTTTTCCATAAGGTCCTCCAGTAGTGTCCCATGAACTTGGTGTCTCGATCCAAAAATATGCTCCTTGTTAAGCCGTGAAGTTGAATGACTTCTTTGAAAAACAAATTCACAATGTGAGTTGCATCACTGGTTTTCTGACACGGTATGAAATGTGCCATCTTAGAAAATCTGTCTACCACTACAAAAATCGAGTCAAACCCTCTTTGTGTTCTTGGCAGCCCCAATATGAAGTCCACGCTGACTACATCCCACAGCCTGTCAGGTATGGGTAACGGTTGATAAAATCCTGCATTCTTCCTCTTCCCTTTTGAATCTTTTGACGTCTTCTCTCATTCCTGGCCAAAAATATGATTCGTTTAGCTTTGAGAACGTCTTGTCATGACTGAAATGCCTGACCAATCCTCCACTGTGTTTCTCCTTCAGCAGATTCTCCCTCATGGAGCATTTTGGAATACATAGTTGATTACCCTTAAAACAGTAATCCTTCCTGGATCATGTATTCTTCCCATTGGATTCTGTCCCTGAGAATTGGATTCTTAGTTGCTTCATATGCCTCTTTAAAATCTAGATCATCTCTGTACATATCCCTGAGATCATCAAAACCCAGTGTTTTGACTCTGAACTCCTGCAACAGTAAACATTTCCTGCTCAAGGCATCAACAACTTTGTTAGCAGTTCCAGAAATATTCTTAATTACAAAAGTAAAGTTCTGCATGTATTCAACCCATTTAACATGTCTTTGACTCAACTTCTCCTGTTGAGTCACAAATTGCAAAGCATGATTGTCACTGTATAATACAAACTCCTTCGAGATTAAGTAATGACTCCATTTCTTCAATGCCTGAATAATAGCATAGAACTCCTTGTCATACGTGGAGTATTTCACTTTTGCTTCATTCAACTTCTCGCTGAAGTATGCTATCGGCCTGTCTTCTTGGCTCAAGAATGCCCCTATTGCAAATCCACTTGCATCACATTTTACCTGAAATGTCTTTTTGAAATCCGGCAACACCAAAATTGGTTGTTCCGTGATTTTCCTTTTCAATAAATTGAAGTTTTTCTCAGCCTCTTCTGTCCAGTGAAAAGATTTATGTCTTTTCTTCACTATGTCGATCATTGGTGCACTAATTCCACTGAAATTCCTAATGAACTTCCTGTAGAAACTAGCCAATCCATGAAAACTTCTAACCTCAAATATACTCTTTAGTGATGGCCAATTCTTAATTACCTCCACCTTATCTGGATCCATCCTCAACTTATCTGCAGAAATAACAAAACCCAAATAAATGTTCATTGTCTTCATGAATGAAGATTTCTTCATATTTATCAACAACTTCTCTTGTTGTAATCTCTTCATCACTGTGGCCAAATGTTTCAGATTCTCTGCCTCTGTTTTACTGAAAATCAGTATGTCATCCAGATACACAATGACAAATTTTCCGATGTAATCCTTCAGGACTTCATTCATCAACCTCATGAAAGTACTTGGTGCGTTTGTTAAGACAAACGACATAACAAGCCATTCATACAACCCTTTGTTACTCTTGAAGGTTGTCTTCCATTCATCACCTTCTCTCATATGAATTTGGTGATATCCACTTTTCAAATCAATCTTTGAAAAATTTTTGGCCCCACTCAAGCAATCCATCAAATCATCCATTCTTGGCAATGGAAATCTATACCTGATAGTTATCTTGTTGATTTCTCTCGAGTCAGTGCACATCCTCCAACCTCCATCTTTCTTCAGACTAAGTATTGTCAGAACATCACATGGACTCAAGCTTTCTCTCACCAACCCCTTGTCCATTAAATCCTGGACCTGTCTTTTGACCTCTTCATTCTCCTGCGACGTCAATCTGTATGCTACTTTATTTGGAAAACTAGCTCTAGGTATGAGATCAATGTGATGACTTACACTTCTGATCGGTGGCAACGAACAAGGTAGTTCGTCCACTACTATGTCAACAAACTCTTCCAATAGTTTCTGAACCTCTTTCGGTAAATCATCTACCCTTGTACTGGTTAAGACAATTTTAGGCTTCCTGACCACAATGAATTATGGTTCCTCCTTCTTCTTAACCTCTGTAAGAAGTTCCTTCCCACTCATGAGAAGTACAATGTTTCTTACTTCAGGTTTCACCTCCTTATCTTTGATTGGAAGCAACATGTGAGTTCTCCCATTATTCTCTAGGGTGTATGTGTTCTTCCTCCCATCATGAATTACATTCCTGTCATATTGCCACGGTCTACCTAGCAATAGATGAAAAACATCCATGGGAATGACATCACAAACTATTTCATCTTTATACCCTCCTATTTTAAATTCGACTAAACATTGCTTAGTGACATTTACTTGATGTCCTTTTTGTAGCCACGAAACTCTGTATGGAATTGGTTGTTCAATAGTCTCCAGCCCCATCTTTTCTACCATCTCTGTAGAAATGAGATTATATGTGCTACCACTATCCACGATGAACTTACATACCCTATCTTTGGTCTTGCAAGCAGTCTAAAAAATATTGTTTCTTTGCACTGGATTCTCCACCTCCTTCTCTGGTGTTAAGAGAACTTTTTGCATCATCATCGATCTTCCACCTTCAGCATCCTCTGACTCAACATTCTGCCTCTATGCTTCGGCAATGTGAGTCTCACCTCCTTATTTATTTTTGTCTGGACACTCATAAGATTTATGTCCATTCTTTCCACATGTGAAGCATTTCACCACTCCACCTCTTCCTCTTCCTCTACCTCTGGTACGAGGAAAATGTTTCCATCAGAATACAGACCTTTCTGTTGAGTATATTTCCCTCTCTGTGAGCTTGCACCTCTCTCAGTCTGATTCTAAGGTTTCTTCCCCTCTTCTTTTGGTTTCTGGTTTCTATCCCGGGCAACTGATTTTCCTTTGGGATGACTTCTGCCTCGGCCTCTTTGTCCTTGTTTTCGGCTCAGCTTCTCTGCAGCTTTTAGAGCCATCTGATAAGCATCTTCCACCGTTTGGATGGTCATCATGATCATCTCATCCTAAATTTCATATCTCAGACCATTCATATATCTATCAACCTTTTCATCATCGCTTTCGCGATGACCTGCTCTGATGTTCATCCTGTCGAATTCTTCAGTGTACTCCTTCACTGTCATCAGCTTCTGCCTCAAATTTTTCATTCTCCGAAACAGAGTAATCTGGTAATCCCTAGGAATAAATTTCACCTTCATCTTTGTGATCATCCTATCCCAGCTCTTGATCTTTTGCTTTCCTTTGCAGCATCTGTCAGTTTGTAGCTCATCCCACCACAATGTTGCATGTCCTTTCAATCTTGTGACAACATGTTTGACCTTTTTTTCCTCCTCGACATCTTCATAGTAAAAATATGTGTCTAGAGCTCTAATCCTGTCTCAAATCTCTTCAACATCCAGGTTTCCTTCATATACTGGAATATCCATTTTTTCCTTAGCACCCATTCTTGCAACATCCCTAATCAGGCATTCATTTGATGCATCCTCTACTGCAACTTCTTCTCCTTCATGTCCAGCTTCATTTTCACTTTCAGAATCACTGACATCTCCAACACTGGTTGTGCGCCTCTGTGTTCTCTCCATGTCTTCAAGTCTAGCGTGTATGTCACACATCTCTCTCTCCATGGCTATATTTGGCACCTGCCTACCCATTCCGCTTGGCATTTCCCTTTCCTCTGGTGGATCAGGTGTTTTCCTGTCTCTTCTTCTTGGTGGCATGGCTGAGATTTTCTTTCTCACTTTCCCTGTCTGAAGTATACAAATAGAGTCAATCTCTGATACTAAAACTGACACAGACACCTTGGCCCTCGGACCGAGATCCGCTCACAGGATCGTTCTCTATGCTCTTGAGCCGGATCGGCTCTTTCGATTCCCACTGGAATCGACAAATTATCGATCCACAGGTCCTTTTCATAGTTCGCAATCTCGCGAGTTCGTGAGTTGAAACTCCGACTCTTCCTCCTCCAATTCTGCAATACTCGAAATATCGATACGGGTATGGGTCTCCTTTGTCATCTCCTTCCTTGCACAATCGCTAGCTAGGATAGGCGCTAGCACCTATTGCCTCTTGCACCTTCACGTGTTCAAAGGTCGAACCCTCATGCTCTTACTTCACGAATTCCCGATATGAGAGAGTCAATGGAGTGTTGACCCCTTCCACTAGGTGACAGGTGTTCACCTGTCGATTGTCTTGGGCCCACCTTCATGGTTCTATCACGTCTCCCTCCGTACCTCGACTCTGGGCACTTCGTGACTTTTGCAATCGAAAGTGACTCCTCTCAACTCCTGAACCCCGAATGCGCGATAAGAGATGGGTTCTGATCCAACGGTCCTCCTGCGACCTGGATCCTATGGTTGACCTCGCTCCTCGCAATTTTTCCACTCATGACTTGCAACACCCAAGTTTTTGGCTCTCACCCTATGAACCTCCGAGTTAGCGAGATCCTCTGATCTCTAGCACCTATCCTCCTCCTAATGGACGGCTAGGATTCTTTCACGGTTTTGTGACTTCAAGACTTTCGGGACAAAAGTCTCAACCTCTTATCCTCTGATATGCCGAAATGGTGAAATTTCGACACATCGCCTATGCGGGTCCCATGATGGAACCTCCCGCCTTTTCAGAGTTCTCGAACTTCAAGACTTCGCGAAATTGGATGTTAATCCTTCAGCTCTTCAACCCACGAAACCCCGAAATGGTTAATGAAGGTTTGACCTCTATGTCAGCGAGTATGCCACCTGTCCACTCTTAGATGGACGGTCGTGATTTTCTTTGCAGCTTCGCCACTCGCGAAGTTGAAAAACTTCTCTTTCTGACCTCTGATGTCCGAATCCCCGATATGAGTGATCTCGTGACACGTGTCCTCCTTCTAACGGGTGGCTCAGATTCTCTCACTATTTTGGGACTTTGCACCTCGCGAACTCATGAGTCTTGATGAAAAGGTCTCGACCCTTTAACTCACAAAACGTCGAAATGAGATTTACATGGGTGATCCAACGACCCTTGTTAGTTCATATCCTACAATCCGATTCTCCCGAGATTCAACTTAGAAAGACATGCTCCGTAACCCTCTTGCTCCTCTGGAAGATCTAATGGTTCTCGGGACTTCACGAATTCTCCATGGAGAATTCCGACCGTCCACTTCCTTCTTGGCACTCCTGCAAAATGAACAAGTATGCCTTCACTGGAGCTTATCTACTAGTGAAATGATGTTGCTGCGCCTACTTCCAATACCTTAAGGAACTGGTTCTCTTTGAGCTTCTCTTCGACAAATTTGAAGGCTCTATCCCTTATGAGATTTCTCCACAACTCGAGTCTTCAAGAAGACTCCTACACGCACTCCTTGCGGAAGCTCTTCAAATACTTCCAAGTATTTGAACCTCTTCGACTCTACGCACTCCTTGCAACAATAGTCTTTCGACAATTTCTCTTAGGTTGTAAACTCTGAGACTTCACCCGGCCTGTGCACTCCTTGCACGGGTCCTGTTCTTAACTTGCACTTCTACGAGGATGAGAATAACCTTATCTCTTCTGAGCTTTCAGAGATGAAACTCTGGACTCTTGTCAACGCATGCCTTGCGGACAACTTCACTACACTCCTTGCAGGAAACCTCTTGCTCAGACAGAGAAACAATTGAAACTCATTCCTTACTCTCCCTCTCTTTAGATTCCAGACATTAAATATTAAATCAAACATTCACGCATCAAACAAATGCATAACAGAGAGTAAACAATCGTATATCATTCAACATGTGCAACACAAAAAGCAATTGAACACCACGAGTCTGAATCAAGCTTCATATATTAATCTCATAACTTCGGTACATTGTTTCTTCTACATTGTTTTTCTACTTCTGCTCTCCTATGCTCTCTTTGATTGATTATGCTACTAATGTTACAAATAATACAAGTGAGGGTGTCTATATCCGTTTTCCATCCGGCTCCTAAAACTGTCTAATCTAAGAATTCAAAGCAACCTACTTACATTTACTAGCATAAATGCCTCTTAGTCCTTCAGACGAGAGCGGGATGCTCAAGGTCTGATTACAATCAAGAAGTACACCTTTTCTTAATTGTTTCATTTACATTTGGCGTATCAAACTTCAAAACATTTCAAACAATTTTGAACATGTGCCAAAATGCGTTGGCACTTTCCCCATGCTCTCTTGTTGTTGGCGATGCTCCTGCATCACATTGTGATACCATTGTAGTATCACAATGGTATGCATACCATTGGAGTACAATGGTATGCATACCATTGGATTACAATGGTATGCATACCATTGCAATACTAGGGTATGCATACAAATTGTATGAATACCATTGCAATACCATGGTATGCATACCATTGTGATACCAACAATTTTCTATGGTATGCATACCATTAGAATACCAAGGTATGCATACCATTCCAATATGATGATATGCACACCATTTCGATACCATGGTATGCATACAATTGAAATACCATGGTATGAATACCATTGAAATACCATGGTATGCATACCATTTCAATACCAATGGCATTCATACATGAGAATCCCTAAAAAAACTACCAGTAAAACACTAAGAAAACTAAAACCCTAAAAATAACCTATAAATTGTATGCATACCAATGGTATGCAATGGTTTGTATACCATTGTGTTACCATGGTGTGCATACCAATGGTATCCATACGATTGCAATACCATGGTAAGCATACTTGAGAATCCATAAGACAACTACCACTAAAACCCTCAGACAATTAAGACCCTAAAAATAACCTATAAATGGTATGCATACCAATGGTATGCAATGGTTTTCATACCATTGTGATACCATGGTATACATACCAATGGTATGCATACCATTGTAATACCATGGTATGCAATGGTATGTATGCTTGAGAATCCCTAAGACAACTACCACTAAAACCCTAAAAATAACCTATAAATGGTATGCATACCAATGGTATGCAATGGTAAACATACCAATGTTATGCATACCATTGCAATACCATGGTATGCATACTAATGGTATGCAATGGCATGCATACATGAGAATCCCTAAGACAACTACGAAAAAACCCTAGAAGGCAACTAGAACCCTAAAATAACCTATCAATGGTATGCAATGTTATGCATACCAATCGTATACATACAATGGTGTGCAATGGTAAGGATACCAATGGTATGCCATACTTTAGAATCCATAAGACAACTACCACTAAAACCCTAAGACAACTAAAACCCTAAAAAATATCTATAAATGTTATGCATACAATGGTATGCATACCATTCCAGTACCATTGCAATACCATTGTATGAATACTTGATAATACCTAAGAAAACTACCACTAAAACCCTAGAAAACAACTAAAACCCTAAAAATAACATATGAATTGTATGCAATGGTATTCCATATTTGAGAATCCCTAAGACAACTACCATTAAACCCCTAAATCAAGTAAAATCCAAAAAATAACCTATAAATGGTATGCATACCATTGGTATGAAATGACATGCATGCCATTTCAATACCATTGCAATACCATGGTATGCATGCCATTGCATAACATTGGTATGCATACCATGGTATTCCAATG
>ML795792.1:84452-95913 GCA_009831015.1 Picea engelmannii
TGCTGGGTTTTCTTCCCCTAGAGGGTTTCCCAGGATAAATGTTGTGTCTCTTGTGAATGTGTATTTCTCAGTGATCTTGTTCTTATGATGCTCTTATCTATTGAAATGCAAAGAACTATAATAATGGCATAAAAATTAACACAACAGGTTTTGGGGCTACCATTCACAATAGCAAAGGAGAGATCCCTCTCTTGATAACGAGGAACTTAGGTCATAACACCAACAATGTAGTTGAGCTATGGGGTATCCTCAAAGGACTCCAAGTGGCCAAGGATCAAGGGATGAATTTCCTTATAGCAGAAGGAGACTCTCAAATCATTATCAACCTCCTCTCCCACCTCCTTAATGGAGCAAATCTGGAAAGGATATCTCCAAGTTGGAGACTCATAAATGGGTTGATCAGAATAAAATCAATTCTTCAACCTCAGTTGGTAATCATCCCCTCCCACGTTTGAAGGGAAGCTAATAAAGTGGTGGATAAGCTAGCAAATTTTGGGGTAGAATTGAAGGAAGGGAATTTCTTTTGTAATCCAATCTCTTGTCTAAACCACCCCCTAGTTGATGCATGCATAACCATAACACAAAACAAGGATCAACCACTGGATGGGGTGTCAACGGGCATGTCACATCCTTCGTCTGGAGGGAGGACAACTAGCCTCATTCAACACAGTGCCACGCCACTGTACATTGCACTCTTGCCCTTCTATGCCTACATTTAACTCCCAACATTCATCCCTTAGGGCAGTGTACCCCCACTACTGGCCTCGCATAGACCTCGTTATGGAAATGGCACTCCCGGACGCAGGAAAAGTTAATGTGATAGGTTGGCCTCTCAACCAGTCCCATCACAAGCTCTGGAACTATGGGTTTTATATCGTGCATGTTCATTCTTCCGCTCATTCTCATACCTCAGCCTGAGATCCTCGCAGCTTCAACTTTGGTTTTTTTCTTCTCTGATTCGTGTCAACTCTCCCTCAATTAATTTTCATCCCTCCGCTCCTTTGTTTCTTCTTGATGCCAAGACAAAGGGGAAAATTCAAGAGAGGGGCTGTGTGGTATATCTCACAGGGACGAGAAAAAAAAAACACTCCAGACTTGCCTCCGCCTACAGCTCATTCCTGGGTAAAATCATGAAGCTGGGTAACACTTTTTCTTGTTTTACGACAAAAAAACTGTATTTTCACAAGTTCTTCAACTTCTGGCATACAAAAGTATTTTTTTTATTTAGAATTTCACTTTACAGTAAAAACAAAACTTGTAAATAATTTTGTTATCTTTCCAATGACTATTTTTCAATTTCTTTTTATCAAGATTTGATATGTCAATTTGACAATTGCTTAACAGTATGTTCGTTAAACATGAAATGAATGATAATGAGTTATTGTTTTCCACAACAATGTATCTGTTATTAAACTTATGTTTTTAAGAAATGAAATATACTGAAACAATCTACAAAGACTCTATTTTATTATGACTATAATTTTGAATCTAATGGATGAATATTATAATTTCTAGAATTTTTGTAAGTTGACCAAGTTGAAAACGTTGCATATTTTAAACACGTGTTTTTCTACACCTTGTATCTATCTTAATTTTTACTTAAAAGTAAAATCTAAAAATACTCTTTTGACGAGAACATTTTAACAATTATGAATATAATTTTTCCATAATTTTCCGTTGTGTATTTTTAGAGATACGTTTTTTTCATTTCACCGAATCATAATCTCACTTAAAAATATTATGCAGTGATTTTTTTATAAAATTAAATAAAATTAGATAAAAACAATGAAAATGAAAACAAATTATACCCAATGAAAGTAGATTCAATTTTAAAAATGTTGGTATCAATTTTCAAACTAAATTCTGAGTATTTTTAGGAGTCCGCTACCTCCAAAGATGAAGTAAGATGGAGAGAATTTGCAGTTTCCTGCAAACAGTCCCATTTTCAAGTTTTTGGCCGAAATATTCTTTCGGCCGAAACCTAGTTTTTAACGAAATCCGTTAAAAATAAACATTTCGGCCGAAATATTCTTACCACGGGAAAATAATTCATCCATAAAACATTGTACACAAATTTTGAGGGCACCGTTAAATTTGACGTGAAAATTTTCGGCTGAAAAAGATTTCGGCCGAAAGAAACATTTGTTCGGCCGAAAAATTGCCGCTAGAAATTTTGGAGACCCGATTGTCACGAAAGTGTTACCCAGATTCATGATTTTACCTTCCTCCACCCTGGATATCCCTCCTTTGTCCTCCCCGTGGGCCTGCAGATTGGAGTGGTTTGATAGCATGGTTAATTCACTCGGCTTCGCACCTGAGCTTAGCCCGGAAGTGTCGTCCTTACACCATCCTCTGTCCCGCTTGCCTTCTCTATTCTCTCTCCCTAGCC
Organism: Picea engelmannii; assembly: GCA_009831015.1. Lineage (NCBI taxonomy): Eukaryota > Viridiplantae > Streptophyta > Pinopsida > Pinales > Pinaceae > Picea > Picea engelmannii. Next base: position 86,842 of record ML795792.1, read on the forward strand.
CGACCACTCTCCTCTCTTCTTTTGCCTCCCCCCACTCTTCTTTTGCCTCCCCCCATACTTCTTCCCCAATTCCTCCATCACCTTCACCTTCTCTTCCGCCCCCTCTTTCTCCCCGACCACAACCTTCATGCGCTCGGTGCCATGGGTTTATGGAGCTACAAAATTCATTGGACAACATCCAGAACTCGGTCTTCGTAGTCCGATGGGACATGGCGGAGCTGATGATTAGAGATGAACTTCGTGAGCATCGCGATGAGCATTTGGAGACTCTCATATGTGTTCTCCTTCAAACCACTCCAGACACAGTGTAAAACCTTGTTTCCCCCAGTCTATAAAAATAACTATACTGGCCAAGAACTATGGCGGACTCAAGATGTGAATGTGTGATCTTGAATGGACCTTAGTATAAAAGGTCGACGAATGTAAATAATGTTATGAATATATGTTGCAGGACTGCTGGGAGGGGGATGTGCTGAAAAAAAGAGACCACGATGGCTAAAGAAAGGTGGTGGAAGGCACTTAGAATGGTGGCACTAACTTCCACCGAAACTAATACCGTATTTGGTCTTCACTGGCCCGGAGAACCAAGAGCGACTCGCTGGCCCTGAAATGAATTACTCGCCAAGATGGTAGGTGAAGAGGCTCCTCATGAGTTAATGAGGGATGGGGGTGAACCGCCCATTTGTGGAGGCCTCAGACCTGACCACCGCGGGGAAATTTGTGCCACACACAACCTCGTCGGAAAAGAAAAGGCAGGTAAAAGGTGTGGGAGGGGGGAATGTGAGGGGAGATCGTAGGGAAAAAGAATGGAAGAACTCTAGAACAGAATACAAAGTGAGTGATAGCATAGAAGAAGGAGAGTAACCTTTGTTCTCGATCGCTGAAGAACAGAGACAAAGAGTCTCAAGCATCATGGTCTAGCTCGGGGGTGGCTAGTGGTAAATCCATTCAGAGTCGCTGAGCCTACGGTTGGGTGGAAATGAGCACCCCTCTCAACAGTTGCATCATCTGGTGTTTTCTGATAAGTGTTTATATCTTGTGTCTTGCATTGAATATCTTGGAATGTGTGCTCATGGTTTGAACACTTATAAATGGTTTATGTGTATAAATGTATGGATGGTGTTTTGATCAGAAATGGTGGTTGTATGCTTATGTTGGAATGACCACATTCGGTTTATATATATATATATATATATATATATATATATATATATATATATATATTTATGAATAAGTGTAGTTTTTCATGTTTTCTTTTGGGAAAGCTCCCTCACTCTATAGATCCGGGCTAAGTGCCTAGAAAGGACTGCCTTCGCAGTAAAAACCTTGAGCTTTCTCACTACCAGTCACAAAAGCTAATAGCTTAGAGATTTTAAGAGGACCTTCCAGTCGGGTTTTCAAACCTGGTGAAATTTACCCAAGGGCCTGAAGAAGGAATTAATGGCGTAGTTTTTAAAATCCTGCACGGGAGAGAATGGTATTCTTAGACTTCAATATTTCAGAGTTTTGGCACCCAGGCTATCTAGGTGCGAGTCCTTTTGTACTCGTGAGTCCTGAAATCCCGACTCGCGAAATCCCGAAATGACAGTGTGTGGATGAATTAAGGACCTTTCGGTGGATGGGTATCCAGGATACCCTTCCTCTTGCTAAATGCACGAATGAGATCCTTTCGGAGGATCTAAGGTTTGTTATGACCATTAAATTGCATGAAGTAACGTAGGTGTTAATGCCTCGACCCCTTTTTAACCTTCGTAAGTAGTGAAGAAATCAGACCGTCCAGCTGTAGAGTACATGTAGCGGTCGGTAAGCATTTCGGATTTTCGGCACTCAGGAGATTAGAGGGTAAGAACCCTTGTCCTCACGACCTGCGAAATCTCGACATATGAAATCCCGAAATGCTAGCATGTGGGTAAGTTATGAGTTTTCGGAGTTTCGGCACCCGGGGTACCTAAGTGCGCATTCTCCTGTACTCGTAAGTCCCGAAACCCCGATTCACGAAAAGCCGAAATGACAACGTGTGGATGAGTTAGGACGTTTCGGTGTTTTGGAACCCGGAATACCCAAGGGATTATTTCCTTGTACTCGCCAGTCCCGAAATCCCGATTAGCGAAACCCCGAAATGGTCTAACGTGGATTTGAGTCTTGATGTTTCGGTGTTTCGGCACCCGGGATACCTAAGGGTAAGTTCCCTTGTACTTGTCAGTCCCGAAACCCCGAATCACGAAATCCCGAAATGACAGTGTGTGGATGGGTTATGATATTTTGGTGTTTCGGCACCCGGGGTACCTAAGTACAAGTTTCTTTGTACTCGCAAGTCCCGAAATCCTGACTTGCGAAACCCCAATGAAAGAAACCCTGAAATAAGATGAGTAGGTGTAAGAGTTGGTATTTCAGAGTTTTCGGTATCCAAAAAACCCAAGGGCGAGTTCCCTTGCACTCGCAAGTCCCAAAATCCTGACATGCGAAATCCCGAAATAACAGCGTATGGTTAAATCCTGATATTTAGGTGTTTTAGCATCCGTAATATCCAAGGGCGAGATCCCTTGTACTCGCAAGTCCCGAAATCCCGACTTGCGATATCCCGAAAGATAGAGTGTGGAAAAGTTATCATATTTTGGTATTTCGACACCCGAGGTACCTAAGTGTGGGCCCCATGTGTTCGCCAGTCCCGAAACCCCGACACGTGAAATCCCGGTGGAGGAAGCCCTGAAATAATGAAGTATGTTAGAGCTTGGTCTTTCGGAGTTTCAGCTCCCGGGAAACTCAAGTGCGAGATCTCCTGTCGTCGCACATCTCGAAATCTCGATGGAGGAAACCCCTAAATAGTGAAGTATGTTAGAGCTTGGTGTTTCGGAGTTTCGGCTCTCGGGAAACCTAGGTTTGAGACCTACTGTCGTCGCACATCTCGAAATCTCAATGGAGGAAACCCCGAAATAGTGAAGCATGTTAGAGCTTGGTGTTTCGGAGTTTCGGCTCCCGCGAAACCCAGGGGCGAGGCCTCCTATTGTCGCACATACCGAAATCCCGATGGAGTAAACCCCGAAAGGTGGAGTGCCATGTTTTAAATCCGAGGCAATTTTTAGTTATGACAAACTATTGGTCCCCTTCGGATTTCGACACTTTGAGAGACAAGAAAGAAGGGGATCGCATGCAGCGCAATTTCCTGAATCGTGAAAGCCGGAAGTACCTCTCTGGTAAGGCCTGTGGTCATGACCCATGATCACATGGGTATGGATAAGGGATGGTAGGAACTGCATCAGGCCCCATAGGAATTCGATGAATTCTTTCCTCGGTGAAAAGAAGGAAAAAGCCGAAAAATTCTTAGTTCCGGTAGTGGGTATGTTACACACAGGGACTTCAGCCCCGGACATTGTGCATGATCCTCAGAGGGAACGAAAGTCACGCCCAAACTCTAGATGATAATGAAGTTTGATGTCTTTAGACAGATTACTTCTCTTGGCTCTAACCCTGTGAGGCACCTTAGTTTCTAGTTTTAGAACATCAATATGTCACAAGACAATTTATTCTCTTTTTCTGCAATTGTGAACTGTTTCGACAAGTGGCAACATTGGTTTCCCATGTGGGCTATGAAACCATTGTCCCAGTGTTTACCCTGACAACTGTAATTTTTTTGACAGTAGAAAGCTTTAATACATCTTTTTAACTTACAAAAAAAAGATATGGAGCAAAGTGTTACAAGAAAGTTTCAAAAGGAAAATTGGACAAGTTAGCTGCCATTAACTTTAAGGCTCTTGCTACTTAGTCTATGTATGTACCTTGTTTTCAGTGCTAAATCTTCAACCAACAAGATTATAAGTTGTTGTAGCGTGGAACAAGGTTCTGTAAAATATTCATACAGTTGCTGATTTTCAGTCTTCTAACCTGCGTTTGATGGAGATTTAGTGGAGATAAACTACCATGTATAATTAGCTGTGGGAAGAGTAAATCAATAGTGTTATTTGCTTAATTTTACCCTTCATGCCAGTGTCAGACTATCGGTAGCCTGTCCAATCCTTTCCAGAGTCGGCTTTTGGATCCCTCGTGACAATATTGGATCGCAATTCTGGAGGGTCACGAGTTATAACATTTAATTCAGTGTTCGGTTTCTCTTCACGATTTTTAGAAGCACAAGATTTGCATCCGTCCTTTTTCGATTTCTGAAACCACAACTCAAAAAAAATTTTCAATATGTAAAGGAAATGTGCTTATGCACTGTTAAAAACGCACGGCACTCCACCTGGTAAGGAGACGGGGTTCCACGGCGGTCCACTAGCTAAGGAGCGGGCGCTCTAGTCCCCAGAGCCCCTGGTTACGCCGAAAGGCATACACCTATTGACAATGGGCACATTTAATAGGTTTTTAGTGCTTAATGAGTTTTGTATGGACAAGATTAAATATTGATGGAATATTCTTAGTCGTCCCAATAAATCAATGGTTGTGATTTCAACCACTAACTTCCTCACTATTATAAAAACATCCGTTTACATGTTTAATTTTTTACTTTTACTTGATCATATTTAAAATTTACGATAGTGGCTAGCTGATTGCCACGTCTGAGTGATTAGCATTTCATTTTCTAGACCAACCTAAGCGGCCTGAACGAGATTGTCAATGACGGGAATCCAAGGGGCGGAGCGGCCAGCTCCTCGACTGTTATTGCGGCCAGCTCCTCGACTGTTATTTCACGGTCCCACAATTTACAAGGGCGCAAAAAATAATAGTAGCTGAAACGCGCAAGAAATAAGAGTTTGCGGCTGTGCAAGAAATAAATTACTGAAACGCGCATCTCTGCAGCAGTGATTTGCGACTGTGTAAATTAGGGTTCATCAGTGAAAACAATGAAAACCTTTCGGCGTTCATCAGCCACGAACGCCGAGTTTGAGGCTGTGCTAGTACACTAACAGTTAAAAAAAATCTAAATTTAGTTAAAAATCTACGTTATTAATAATATGATGGATCATATTATTATTTTAATTACCATTTTTAGTGATGAATTAACATGTTTTTTTTAATGTAAAAAACTTAATATTTGAAATCTTATCTTTTATTTTTTGTGATTACTCAGATTATTCCATATAAAATCTTTTCATAAAAATCATATTTATAATTAAAATAGGATTAATTCTATTTCGTATCGGACTAATTATAAAGAAAAAATGATGTATAATCTAAGAAAATGTTTTTTATTTCTATTTTCTTTCAATATCACAAAGATAGGGAGTTTTTTCTATCCACAACAATATTGGTGATAAAATTAGACGATTAAAATTGATGTACTTTAAAAGGGACTATCAAGAATATAGTAGAGATTCCACGGAATTTATGTGACAATGGCGGGCGGCAGCGAGCCCGGTGCAGCGGGCCAAACCGTGTGGTAGCGGCGTACGGCGATTTCGCACTGTTCTGGCATAATCGTCAAAATTTGTGGATGCCTGCCTATGGTTATACTTCTTCGTATTTAATAACAGATTTTATACGAGTGAGTGCGCTAACTATGGAGCAATTTTCTTTTTCGAGTTAATTTTTCAATAAATTTTTAGGGGTGCGATTTTAAATTTCTTGTTAATTCAAAATTTTGATCAATTTTTTAAGCATCTAAATTAGTTTAAAATAGAACAAAACCTTTAAAATAGAATTCTGAAATACTTAGAACTTTGATCCATATAAACTCAGGCTGCCCCTAAAAATCAAAATTTTGCTTTGCTCCTATGGACGAAATGGACGAAGCGTAGGGACAGGTTGCAACCACATCTTGTATCTCGAAAGTTAGATTACGTCTCGAACGGACAGACAGAAACACGCAGAAAGCGTAAGCGTCAGAATCGGCACTTTACAGGATCCCCCGACGAATGCGCCAGGCCTTTCCTTTATTGCCGTGGACCCCATAGTCAATTATTTTTGTCTTTTTCGTTTTTTATGCGAATCGGTTTCCCAATTCGCTGAACAACTTGCCAGTTTCTTGCTAAACAACTAATATTATCGATTGTTGTTCTCTGTCAATCAAGAGTCAGCTTACCGCTATTTGATATTGTGCTCATTATTATTGCGTGCATGGTCATGCATTTTTTTATCTATTGTTATGGAAAACAACAAATTTATTCATAACGGAAACTGCAAGTGGAAGATTAAGATTATTCCAATTATTTGTCCCCATGGGTTTTGAGCGGTGGAACAACTTGACAAATTCGGAAGGGTTTTTGATGCTTTTATTATTTTACCAAAATGAATGTGAAACCCTAGAAAAAGGTGGGGTAAATTATGAACACTACGGCTTTAAGCACGACATTGCAATGATTTCCAATTTGGTTATCAAAATGCGTGTAGTGTATAGGCCATTTTCTACTTTCAGACTGAATGGTGTATCTCTCATCCGCAGTAATTTTAAATGCACTATTACTGGATACACAATGGAATCACCGTCTCTTCCCAATTGAAAGAAGTTGCACAAAAAATTTGCACAAATGAAATGGGTTAATATTGACTGGTCATTTGTCATTAATGGGTTTACGGTGGTTTACAGAGCCACGGTAGGGAAAACTTGTGAAATGCCTTAAGAAATATATAACCTTAAGATAATTTTACATAAACTACCACATGTTCAAGAAATGCATTGTTCTTGACACTTTTCCAAGTGGACGAAACACCAGGCCCTTCGAGGCATTTTACAATGAAATTCTTCAAACCTTTAAATAAGTTTCATCACATATAATGTCATGAGAAAATACCAGGGGTTTACCAATACCATGGCCCCTAAACCACCAAACATTAATCCAACATTAAATCAACACAATTTTTTAGGTGGTAAAACAATGACAATGTGTCAATATTTGTATTCTTATTATTTAGAGGTAAGTATTACAATCTTCCTGCCCTTACATGAAGCACCACCACTTCAAAAAATTCCACCTTTATATGAACCACCACACTTTTACTGTTTTGATTATTGTCACAATTCCAACAATCTCCACCTACAAGAATTTACCTAATACCTAGCCCAAGTCCACTCATCACTTTATTCAAGTCAACCAAACACAAGGCCCCTTGAAGAATTTTACAATGGAGTTCTTCAAGCCTTTAAATATTCTTCATCACATATAATACCATGGACACATAGTATGGGTTTTCCAATACCATGAGTCTGTAAACCACCATAAACCCATAATTGACGAGTCAATATTAACCCTAAGTGGGAAATTCATCATAATTGTTTTATATATTTGTAATGTATGTTAAATATATATGTGTTGTAAAAGAGTGCTCAATTTTGGATATGTAGATTGGAGACTTATATTAATGCAAGGAAAAAGCCATTGAGATTAGGTAAAGTGATAAGGACGTTTGAAAAAGATGAAAATATTAAAATAATAGTAAATTATTTGAGAAATGGTAATGGATACAAATAAATTGAGAGTACCAAGTTAAAAGATTAGAAAGGAAAAAAGGAGAAAAAAATATTAAAAACATTAAAAGATATTAAAAGAAATTGAGGAAATTTTTTCAAAAGTATTAAAAATGATAGAGTATTAAAATTAATAAAAGAGATTAATTCTATGATAATGAAAAATAGAGTTAAAAATTAAAAATAATAGTGAGATAAAGTAAACCATGATAATGTTGAAGAAGCATTAATGAAAAAAACTCGGTATTTAAAATTAAGAAGATATTATAAAGTATTAAGAAATTGGAGTATTCAAATTAATGATGGAGATTGATTCTATAATAATTGGCTAACATTTTTAGAAAATAGACAATAATTAGAAATCAAAATAAAAAAAAAATAATGGAGAAACTGGTGAGAAAGTGCTCATGCAAAGAAATTAGTCATTTGAATTGGAAAAAATAATAATAGATAAATAAGGTTGATGAGAATGAATAAATTAATAGTATAATTTTAAAATTAACAAGAATAAAAAACTAGAATTAATATTATTATATTTAAGATAAAAACTTCGGGAAATATGATATAATGTCAAGGGTGAAAATTGGTGTGATTGATATAGTAATAAAGAGATAAAGAGAAATTTATTCAATGCCATTCAACTCACAATGTGATCTGTTATCATGATTGCTAGAGAAAATATATCCCCACTAATAAATTTGGGTTCACATTATAAGAAAAGTTTTGATTTCTTAAATTTCTTTTACTAGGAAATAATAAATAATTGTTAGAGATATTGTTTAAAATAGTAGAGTTTGTTTGGTTTGTTGGAGGTTGTTGAGATATTTTCTCAACAACAACAATCCTTAAAACTAAAAGAAGTTAAATCTTAGAACTATCTTGTTATATATTTATATTGATCATTAAGTAATGAAAAGAAAAAGTGTAAAGTTTTTTTTTTTTTTTTTTTTTAAGTGAAATCTACTTTTTAACTTGGTATCAGAGTGAGTGTTATAGGATTAAATCCCTCACGGGAGTTCCCAGGAGAGTAGTAAAGGTTGGAGTGTAATTTTTCAGTTTTCTGTGTCCATTATTTTGTATGAGATGTTGTTTAACGTTTCTTTATGTTGATGTAATATCATGAGGAAGGAGCTCTCGTAACAGAAGCTACCGCTATCATTCTAGACTGCAACGAGTTAAGGATCGTTAGGTTGTCAAAATTAAGAACACGACATCGGAAATTGCAATATATGTTGAATTAAATTGAGTGGATCGACTATATTGGATGCTCGAACAATTTTTAAAACTGCAGATTTCAATTACAGCTCAAACAAAGATTTATAGTGAGCCATGGTTCATACAATCCTCAGACCAGAGCCAGTTTGGCCCCTCGATGCTTCTGAGATTCGCAACACTAGATGGAAGACTCCAGGCTACGAGTTATGCGGATTTGTTGACGAAAATGTCCCTTCAGTTGGTCAACCATAGGCAGGGTGTGGATTATTTCGTTAATCAGTTTCATAACCTTATCCAGAGCTCTATAAGTTTGACGCAACTCTTGCCCCTCACCGAGCAAGCCGGTCGCTCCACCAGGACCTTCTGTTTCTCACGGGCCCGAAGAGTCAACGCTCTTCAACTCCCTCGGGAGTCACGAGTCACCCACAGCAACTCCTTCGGAAATCGGGATATCGTGA
>ML795792.1:112846-128110 GCA_009831015.1 Picea engelmannii
TTTCTCTCACACTATTTTGATTCTCAAGTAAGCTATCACTTTTATAGGTTATTTTTAGGGTTTTAGTTGTCTTAGGGTTTTAGTGGTAGTTGTCTTAGGGATTCTCAAGTATGCATACCATTGCATACCATGGTATTTCAATGCTATGCAAACCATGGTATTGAAATGGTATACATGCCATTGAAATACCATGGTATACACACCATTGGTATGCATATCATTGAATACCATTGGTATGCATAACATTGCATACCATTGGTTTTCATACAATTTCATACCATTTGTATCCATACCATGGTATACACACCATTGTATGCATACGATTGGTATTGCAATTCTATACATACCATTGCATTCTATTGGTATGCATGCCATGGTATTGAAATGGTATGCATACCATGGTATTACAATAGTATTTTCAAGTATGGAATACCATTTATAGGTTATTTTTAGGGTTTTAGTTGTCTTAGGGTTTTAGTGGTAGTTGTCTTAGGGATTCTCAAGTATGGCATACCATTGGTATGAATACCATTTCATACCATTGATAAGTTATTTTTAGAGTTTTAGTTGTCTTAGGGTTTTAGAGGTAGTTTTCCTAGGGATTCTTATGTATGCACACCATTTGTATGAATACTATTATATACCATTGTTATGCATACAATGGTTTTGCAATGGTATACATACCATGTTATTGAAATGGTATGCATACCGTGGTATTTCAATGGTATGCATACCATTGGTATCTGTACCATGGTATGCATACCATTTGTATCCATACCATGGTATTACAATGGTATGCATACCATGGTATCACAATGGTATTCTCAAGTATGTCATACCATTGGTATGCTCATGATTTCATACCATGGTATTGCAATGGTATGCATACCATGGTATAGAAATGGTATGCATACCATTTATAGGTTATTTTTAGTGTTTTAGTTGTCTTAGGGTTTTAGTGGTAGTTTTCTTAAGGATTTTCAAGTATGGCATACCATTGGTATGAATACATTGCATAGGTTATTTCTAGATTTTTAGTTGTCTTAGAGTTTTAGAGGTAGTTGTCTTAGGGATTCTCAAGTATGCATACCATTAAAATACCATGGTAATCATACCAATAGTATGAAATGGTATGCATTCCAAGGTATTGCAATGGTATTCATACCATTGTATGCATACCATTTATAGGTTATTTTTAGGGTTTTAGTTGTCTTAGGGTTTCAGTTGTAGTTGTCTTAGGGATTCTCAAATATGCCATACCATTGCATACCATTTATAGGTTATTTTTAGGGTTTTAGTTGTCTTCTATGGTTTTAGTGGTAGGTGTCTTAGGGATTCTCAAGTATGAATACCATTGCATACAATTGGTATGCATAGAATTCATAGGTTACTTTTAGGGATTTAGTTGTCTTAGGGTTTTAGTGGTAGTTTTCTTAGGAATTCTCATGTATGCATACCATTGGTATTGCAATGGTATGCATACCATTGAATACCATGGTATCACAATGGTATGTATACCATTGTATTGCAATGGTATGCATACCATTGGATACCATGGTATCACAATGGTATGCATACCATGCTATTGCAATGGTATGCATACCAATTGTATGCATAACATGGTATTTCAATGGTATGCATACCACTGCATATTGTTGTATCACAATGGTATGCATACCATGGTATTGCAATGGTATGCATGCGATTTCATTCCATGGTATCGTAATGGTATGCATACCATGGAATTTTGATGGTATGCATACCATGGTACTGTAATGGTATACATAACATTGGCATGCATACCATTTCATACCATAGTATCACAATGGTATGCATACAATGGTATTGCGATGGTATGCATACCAATTGTATGAATACCATTGTGATACTACAATGGTATGGATACCATTGTGATGCAGACACCTCAACCCTCAAACTGAGATCCGCTCACAAGATCGTTCTCTATGCCCTTGAGCCGGATCGACTCTTTCGATTCCCACTAGAATCGACAAATTATCGATCCACGGGTCCTTTTCGTAGCTCGCAATCTCGCGAGTTCGTGAGTTGAAACTACGACTCTTCCTCCTCCAATTTTGCGATACCTGAAATGCTGATACGGGTATGGGTCTCCTTTGTCAGCTCCTTCCTTGTGCGACTGTTGGCTAGGCTAGTCACTAGCACCTCTCGCCTCTCGCACCTTTGCATGTTCAAAGGTCGAACCCTCATGCTCTTACTTGATGAATTCCCTATATGCGAGAGTCAACGAAGTGTTGACCCCTTCCACTAGGTGATGGGTGTTCACCTATTGATTTTCCTGGGTCCACCTTCGTCATTCTGTCACGTGTCCCTCCGTACCTCAGCTCTCGGCACTTCGTGACTTTTGCAATCGAAAGTGATTCCTCTCAATTCCCGAAACCCGAATGCGCGATAAGAGATGGGTTCTGCTCCAATGGTCCTCCCGCAACCCGGATCCTATGGCTAACCTTGCTCCTCGCGATTTCGCCACTCACAACTTAGAGCACCCAAGTTTTTGGCTCTCAGCCTGTGAACCTTTGAGTTTGCAAGATCCTCTGATCTTTGCCATCTGTCCTCCTCCTAACGAATGACTATGATTCTTTCGCAGGTTCACAACCTCGGGACTTTTGGGACAAAAGTCTCGACCTCTTATCCTCCGATATGCTGAAATGGTGAAATTTCGACACACTGCCTATGCGGTTTCCATGATGGAACTTCCTGCCTTTTCAGAGTTCCCGAACTTCACAATTTCGCGAATCTAGATGGTAAGCCTTCAACTCTTCAACCCACGAAACCCTAAAATGGTCAATGAAGGTTTGACCTCCGTTTCGATGAGTATGCCACCTGTCCACTCTCAGATGGACGGTCCTGATTTTCTTTGCAGCTTAACCACTCGCAAAGTTGAAAAAATTCTCTTTCTGACCTCCGATGTCTGAATCCCTGATACGGGTGATCTTGTGACACATGTCCTCCTTCTAACAGGTGGCTCATATTCTCTCACTATTTTGGGAGTTCGCACCTCGTGACCTCGCGAGTCTTGATGCAAAGGTCTCAACCCTTCAACTTACGAAACCCTGAAATGAGATTTACGTGGGTGATTCAACGACCCTTGTTGGTTCAGATCCTATGGTCTGATTCTCCCGAGATTCAACTTAGAAAGACACGCTCCGTAACCCTCTTTATCCTCTACAAGATCTGATGGTTCTTGGGACTATGCGAATTCTCCACAGAGAATTCCAACCGTCCACTTCCTTCTTGGCCCTCCTGCGAAATGAACAAGTATGCCTTCAATGGAACTTATCTACCAGCGAAATAATGTCATTGCGCCTCCTTCCAATACCTCAAGGCACTGGTTCTCTTTGATCTTCTCTTGGACAACTTCGAAGGCTCTATCCCTTCTGAGCTTTCTCCACAACTTGAGTCTTCAAGAAGACTCTTGCATGCACTCCTTGCGGTAGCTCTTCAAATACTTCCAAGTATTTGAACCTCTTCGACTCTACGTATGTTATCCATGATTTTGGTCGTCATGATGATGTATTGATGATGGTGTAATCAGGCTCTTCATTGGAACTTTCTCCTGAGAAAAGTTACCTTCATCTCTTTCCAGAAATCACATTTTTGAGGAATGTTCGCAGGCTGCTAGTATATTTTCCTGCGAGAATGCATGATTCTCATAGGCTGCCTTAAGCCAGGGTGTGAGAAGTTCGCACTGTGTTGAACTACTAGGGTGCGAACTCTTTCTAAAGCAAGGAAAAAGATGAATTCTTGAAGCTTCTAGAAGGGAATATTCTAGAAGGATGAGATGGCATTCAAATGGTTATCCTAGTACTGGATTCCCTGATATTTTGTGATCATTATTATCTAAGTAACTAATTCATTCTCTCCTATATATTGAGTGAATTCTCATGGAAAAAGTTAGAAGGAAGAAATAAGCAAACAAGGTTAAGCCAGATTCATTGGAGAATTGGTGAAAGATTGTGTGAAGGACTGATGCTACAATAGCTAAGAACTCCAACAAGTTTATCAAGAGTGGTTGATATTCTTCATGCAAGTGAGCAAGTGTGTGTGTCAGAGCCAAGGGCCATCGAAAGGAAATTTGCGACATCAAGGCTCAGGTTGTAATCTTTACTTTCCATCAATATGATACAGTAATATGTCCCTTTCCCATAAAGCTAATTCAAATTTATTGTATAATTCCTTGATCATATACATAGATTCATTGTTGAGTAGATTGTGCTTTCTTCACTTCGGTTGGTTTGTATTGTTTGGGTCCTGATTGTACGAGAGCACTGAAGCGAAGCGGTAGCAACAAAGACCAAAGGAAGCGATAATAAGGTATGTTATTTTTTCTTGCCTCCTATTTAATTCAATGGTTAGAATCTAGGGAAAGAGTCACGTTCTCTTTTTCTTTGTTCTAGATCCAGGTGGATCTAGGGAGATCGGTTTGTGTCCACACTTACGGATTTATCCAATAACAAAATTGGTGACTCCACTGGGGACCATCCCATTTTATTTGTGGCTTTTGATATTTTTCTGTGGCCATTTTCTCTGGTTTCACTTTACTCTTGTCTTATCAGTCTCTGAGTCTTCAGGATATCCTGATAGACCTTCTGGGTCCAGAAGCCTTCTTGAATTTTGCTTCATTTTTCAATTTTTTTGTTATGTTCAGGGATTCTCGCACTGCACTTCATTGCAGCCTGCGAGAATAGGTAGGGTTCACACTCTGCCTATAGGTTTCAGTGCAAGGTTCTCTCACCCTTCTCAAGGGTTACCTGCGAGAATCAGTGATTCTCACACTGTGTTATATTGCCTGCCTGCGAACACTCTTTTTCAAAAATTTGATTTTAAGTTTTGGCATTTTTAACTGCCCAGATCAGTTTGATTGCCTCTTGTGAGATTTTTGGAACTCTGTTTGGTATGTTTCTTTTCTTTGTTTGTATGCATGAACAGTCTTAGGGTTTCAAGGCTTTTCTTGTCATTTTGGACTTGACTTTCATTTCTTGGCTTTTCTTGGTAAAATCATTCTCTCTGATTTCAGACTCTGAGTGTGTTGGATTAGTTAAGATCCAGTGATTGGTTGAAAGTTAAGTTCGCTTGGTTTTTCTCATTTACTTATGGTTTGAAAGATCATTTTCTTTTGCATTTGAAAAAACTAAAATTGGTTTGCTCTTTATTTTTTCTTTCATTGAAAGAGTGGATTGGGTTATTTGCTTGTTCATTGGTTTGATTTTCTGTGCTCTCATTGGCATAGTGAGGGTCGTCCTTTTTGGAAAGTGAACATAGGGTTTTTCTTTCAAAAAACTTGTTTTTGTTTTTAGAAAACATTGAAAAATCAAATTATTGAGCTTGTTGAAGTATTTGAAAAAGGCACAATAGAGTATTTTCATTTGATAAATGATTTTTTGCATTGGCATTTGAAAGGAAATTTTGCATTGTAGTTCAAGGTTGATCTGGTAAACTCTCTCTCTCCCATACATAGGATTCATTGAATGAAAAGTGATACATTTCATTTTCATCATTGCATTATTGGGTCAGAGTCATACAACATAAGTTTCATTTATGTCACCTTTGAGTAAACAACAACCTTTAATAACACTGCGTAATCATAAAATTTATGTAGTAACTCTTTTCTAGGGCTCTTTTACACCAACATTTAGCTAGGTTAGCACTTTGGAGTAGGAAGAGAGATACACTCTCCAAGAGCATAAAACACACAATAACATCTTGTGTTAGGGAGTGTTAAATTCCATTTGCAACATCTTGTCATGGGAAGCCCTTCTCACACAAGGTTCAAGCACGAGGTCGCATTGGTATTGGCAGAGTTACTCACCATGCTTTGTTGATATCAGTGTAGAGATTGCACGTATTACGGGGATCACTCAGAGGTATACCCACAATTATGAGTGGAAGCCTTTTGAGTTGATTTCAGGCTAGATACCCTACCCTTGCGTGTGGATCGGACTGTCGACTGTTCCCATAGGCTTTATTGTTGTTGGTGGTAACCTTAGTGGCCTATCTCTCTAGGTTCTTACCCGAGGTGACTGTGGAGGGGAAAGCCTTCACGGTACTTGGAATTGACGTTGACCAAACTCACTCGGGCTCCTTGGAGGGTATACCCACGATTATGTGTGGGAGCTTGCACCAGGGTGTAAGTCCGTTAAGAAGGTCGTTAGCGTAACTTTTCCGCCCTAGCCTCGCCCCTTCTCATCTCATTGTTGTGACATTGGATTTCATCACCAACTAGTGGCTTCGAAATTAGAAGGTCTTGTTTGCTTGGTGATTTCTTCCTAGATTTTCTTTACTAGCGCGTGTTGTTTGTTTCTCGAAGTTGACCATAATATTTTCTTCGCAAAGTTTGTCACTCATTTACAATAGCTCCCCCATGTCGTTCATGTAGAATGCAGGGTTTATCTCCAGAGCATTTGGACGGTTCACAACCCTTGCCTACAGCTACACCTGAGAGCTCTCCATGACAAAGTGAAGTCCCAGTTGTTACCACATCACAAGTGGAATCAACTGACTCTCTAGAACCTTTTCACATTACCAATACTAGAGAGGACTTTCGAATTCGTCGTGGTTCTGAATGACCATTTATGCGATTGAATTATTCCATAGAACTCGTTGTTACCACTTCTGGATCACCCGTTGGGCCTTTTCCCGGGGTAGAAGGCCAAGATCCTTTTTGGTTAGGTGATTTATGAAGGAACCTTTTTGGTCCTGGTTCGCCTGTGGTCTCCGAAATCAACCCTCTGGTGTTTTCTGAGACAGAGACTGTACCGTTGAATACCACTTATCACTTTACAGTCCCTACCGAGATGGCCCATCTCACGAATACTACGAGTGTCCCTAACGGGTTAACTACAGCTGGTCTTGCTCCTATAAACACCCAACGAACGCCCAATGTCACTCCAACACTACCACCCGACTACCATGCATTGAATGCTTTTGTTCCAACACCTCCGCAAACTCCATCTGGTTCTCCAGGTGGTCCTTCTTTTCCTGGGCACCCTATTCCCGATTTTATTCTGACACTCCCTCAATTTCCTTTTGGCAATCCTAATCCTAGTGGCACTATCCCGTCCATTACACCAAATTTGCAGATTCCCATTGGTGGACAAGGTGGTACAATTCAACCTCCTCTTACCAGACACATTCCAATTACTACACAACCTTTGCTTGGGACACAACTTTCGGTGGGAAATCCACCTACAATAGGGGGACCAACCCCACCTTTTGGGAAAAATATACCTCCTGCTTTGGCTCGGTATTGGAATCAGATGATACAAAATCTTCCTCAAATGACTGGGGGGCAGCAGCCTATCCCTACTATAGACCAACCATATCCAATTATACCCAATCCTATTTGGGGTTAGGGTCTGAATGCTCAAACTCAGGTCCCTGCTCAAACTCAAGGTTACAATCCTTGGAACTACTATCCGCTCCAACCACCACCGAATCTGCCTGGGTCTTCCCATTATGGACAGACTGCTTACAGTCCTAGTGGTTTGTCGATAGGTCTTCCACCCCAAATCCACCAGTACCCGCAGGTGAATCGACCGTTACCTTTTCTTGCTACTTTGGATTTGCCAGATTTGTCTAGGATTTTAAATGATCCTATTCGTCACTCTCCCCAATGGCTTGTTATTCCAGCCAAGCTTCCATCGGACATTCCTAAATTTGATGGCAAAGTGGGAGAGGACCCAAACAATCACGTTATGACTTTTCACTTATGGTGTTCATCCAACTCATTGATGGATGACTCTATTCATTTACGTCTTTTTCAACGAACCCTTACCGGTTCTGCTGTGAAGTGGTATATTGAATTGGCAAGAAATTTCTTCTCTGATTTCAACACCCTAGCTATGGCTTTCCTTACCCATTACCAGTTACCGATCCGTTATGATATCGGGACTGAGATTTTGAATTCCTTCAAACAGACTAAAGGCACTCATATATCTGATCATATTCATGAGTGGCGAAGGCGTCGACGTCTCATTAAACTTGAACTCCCTGATCAATTACTAGCAGAATGGTTTACGAAATCCTTTATGAATGAAATTGGTAAGGACATTTCCATGGGTGTAATTGTCATGGAAGAGTAGGCTATAAGCCGTGCTCAATATCTTGAGCTCATTTATTCGCAAATGAAAACACTTTACGATTTTCTACCTGAATTACCTCGTCCTAGTACTTCCAGCACTTCAACTGCTCCAGCTGCCTTGCATGCAGCTGACGGTGTGATTGGTCCTGCTGAAGCCCATTCACATTCTGTTTCAAGTACTACCCCTAAATCTGCTTCTTCTAATGTTCAAAATGCTCCGTCTCCTGCCACTCCCACCGGTAAAACTTATGAGGTCAATGTTGTCCAATCTACCCCAGCCGGTAAAAACAAATCTAAAAAGGGGAGAGGCAAGAATAAGGAGGGAAAAAATAATAATCAAGCAGAGCAAAATAAAACCGCTCTTGTTGAAGATCGGGATAAGAGTAAACCCTGCTACCCTTGCCTTATCTGTGGTGACGATCACTACACAAAGGATTGTCCACGACGTGCTAAGGTCATGAAGTTCCTTCAAGGAGCACCCAAACCATCTACACTGGTTGTCTTGTCCCAACCCTTCCCGTCTCAACAACAGGCTCAGTTGGTCATTCAAGACCAACCCTCTTCTTCTACGACATCATATGTTTTGATGTGTACTGGTGATTCTAAGCAAAACAACGTTGCACTCACGACTAGAGCCAAAGATTATACTCCATCTAAGGAGAAGGTTGATGATTTACCTCCTTCATTGGTTCAACCCTCTCCAACGACTCCACCTACAAACGATCCTCTTCATATCGAACGACCGAGCCTTGATACAGTTCTGCGACCACCCCCAAAAGGTGTTGTTAGGAAATCAACTTTCAATCCTCATGCTCGTGCGGCCCAAAACTACAGTATTGTTGAAGATCTGGCCCAGGCACCTTCAGTGATGTCAGCCCTTGAAGTCCTCCAGTCTTGTCCTGCACAACGGAAGGCACTGTTAAAATCTATAGGTGGAATTGAATTGACAGATAAGAATCTCATAGTCTTTGACTTGGATGATCACATTCCAAGGTTACCCCCTCAACTTGCATTCTAGATACAGGTTGTTGTCTCTGACAAGAACATTTTCCAAACTGTTATCGACGAGGGTGCCTCAACGTATGTAATGTCTTTTGCTTGTTGGAAAGCCATTGGCTCTCCTCCTTTGAATGAATCACAAAAAAATCTTAAAGCCTTCAATGGATCTGGTTTTAAGCCTTACGGTGTTCTTCCTTCATTTCCTATAACACTAGAAGGTAAGACGGTCCAAGTTGAAGTGGAAGTCTTTGACGCTCCACTTGATTATAATCTTTTGCTTGGCCGTAGCTGGATCAATTCCATGTGTGCCGTTGTGTCAACACTTTTCCGTGTAGTACGTTTCCCTCATCAAGGAAAGGTTGTTACTGTTGACCAACTTGCCTTCTTCAATTTTGATACCCGTACTGGCAACGTGTCGTTTATTGCTAAAACCCCACCAAGTTATGAGAATGTTGGTGTAGGCCTTTTAAAGGACTCCTCGTTAATGGGTACTTTTCCCATTCCACCGCCCGATGTTCCATGCCCATTAGTTGCTTCTATCAATATGATCTCCATCGTACCTCACGAACTTCCTGCGTCACATGACCCTTGGATTGTCCTTGACCCTGGAGATCATCTTCATTTCGGCGACACAATGCCGTTAAGTCCGATTGAATTTTCCTATCAAGCCATTCAATCGGCAACACCTTCTACCCCCTCTCTTGATGAGTTGTCTACCGATCCTTTTCGTGTTATTTTTCCCATTGACGAGATGATCATGTCCGTCATGGAGGACACACCTTGGGATGATGGACATCATTGTTCCATACTCTTTCTGGAACAACACACTCTTGAGAACTATCAATAGATTTCGACTTCGTCCACCGTTGTTGTCATCTCAACGGTTCCCGCGTATTCACACGATGTGTTTGCTGAAGGGAACTTAAGTAATATCTCACCCACGATTCCCATTGACATATCCATTAAACCTGGGATAGTCGAAAATGTTCATATTGGAGCTTCGTGTTCTCCCGATGAAATTGTCACCTATACATCTCTATTCAAAGAATTTCGTGACATCTTCACCTGGAGCTACGAAGAGATGCCAGGTATTGACCCTGCTATTGTTGTACATGAGATAAATACATACCCCAGAGCTAAACTTGTCCGGCAACACCCTCGTCTAGTTCACCCACGTAAAGCGGCTGCTATAAAACTTGAAGTCGAGAAACTTCTGAAAGACAGCTTTATTTATCCGGTGGCTCTTACAGAATGGGTTTCCGATCCTGTCCCGATTGACAAAAAAGGTGACAGTATTCGTGCATGTGTTGATTATAGGGATATTAACAAAGCTTGTCCAAAAGATAACTTTCCAACCCCTTTCGTTGACCAGATTGTCGATGACTGCACGGGAAGTGAAATCTTCTCTCTCATGGATGGTTTGTCCAGCTATAATCAAATTAACATTGCTCCTGAGGATCAACACAAAACTGCTTTTATTTGTCCTTGGGGTACTTTTGCCTATAGGAAACTCCCTTTTGGTCTTAAGAATGCGGGCACAACTTTTCAACGCGCTATGTCTTATGCTTTTCATGACATTAAGCATATCATTCAACCCTATTTGGATGATTTACCATCTCATTCTATCCACAGAGTCGATCACCCTACTCACCTCCGAGCTATTTTCGTTCGCTGTCGGTTCTATCGTATACGTTTAAATCCTCATAAATGCGTATTTTGCGTGGAATCCGCCCGTCTTCTCGGTTTTATCATTTCGCGTCAAGGCATCCGGGTGGATCCTATTAAGGTTGAGGTGATTCTTAATCTCCCTCCTCCTTATACACTGCGCCATTTGCAAAGTTTGCAGGGGAAAGCAAACTTTCTTCGTCGTTTTATTCCTAATTACACCGAGATCACTCGTGGTTTTACGTGGCTATTAAAGAAAGATTCAGATTTCGTTTGGGATACAGTTGCCAACAATGCTTTTGAAGCTTTAAAGTTGTCCCTAAAGCGCACTCTGCTTCTCTTTCCTCCTGATTACAGTCGTGATTATTTCCTTTATCTTGCTGCCTTGGAGTACACTATTGCCATGGTTCTCGTTCAAGATGATGATGCGCACGACGAACATGTTGTTTACTACTTGAGTCGAAGTCTCACACCAACTGAAATCAAGTATCAACATGTCGAAAAACTGGCCTTGGCTGCCATTCAAGCCGTCCAACGCTTCCGGCATTATATCCTCTCACGTAAGACTACGGTGATTTCTAATTGCAACCGTATGCAACATATTTTGACACGACAATTGCTTGGGGGAAAGTACTCCAAATGGATTGTCATACTCCAGGAGTTTGACTTGGAATTCGACCATGCCAAGTCCAAGAAGTCATTAGTTTTTGCAGAGTCGATGTGTGATTTTCCTCATTCTGCAACGGAAAATGTAGCAGTCGATTCATTACCTGATGAATCTCTTTTCCTTATTAGCAATGATGATCTTTGGTATGGGAACATCATCATATATCTCCAAACCCAAACTTTCCGGTCCACTTTGTCTAGTACTGAACAATGTCGCATACGCTATCAAGCTCATCAATACATTATCCTCGGGGATACTCTTTATTGTCGGGGAATTGACTCTGTTTTTCGATGTTGTTTAACATTCGACGAAGATGAGAAAGATATGAATGAATGCCATTCCAGAGCATGTGGTGGTCATATGTCTGGGTATGCTACTGCCCAGAAGATCTTACGCGCAGGGTATTTTTGGCCTTCTTTGTTTAACGAATGCATTACTGTTGTTCAGAAATGCCATGCCTGCTAGACCTACAATAAGAAATTTTAGTCACATCCTTCTCCTCTTCACCCTGTGGTCTCAGCTGGTCCTTTTGAAAAATGGGGCATGGATTTCATGACATGTCACCCTCACTCGGCCAGGGGGCATGGTTACATCATTGTAGTTGTTGATTACTTTACAAAATGGGCCGAGGCGATCCCGACATTCGATAATACTGGAAAGACCGCAACGCTGTTTCTTTTTAATCACGTCATAGCTCGTTTTGGTGTTCCCCAAGATATCGTCACTAATCAAGGTAGCCACTTTAGGAATATTATGATGTCTGAACTTATGGAAAAGTTGGGTCTTCGCCATGATAACTCAACACCCTATTATCCGCAAGCTAATGGCCAGGTCGAAGCAATCAACAAAGTTATTATAACTATGCTTCGTCGGATGATAGGAATTCATAAAACAAGTTGGCACACAATGTTGTTTTCGGCATTGTGGGCATATCGGACATCTGTCAAATCCGCTACTGGGTTTACGCCTTTTCGATTACTCTATGGTGTGGAAGCCATTCTTCCTATAGAATGCGAGATACCCTCTCTAAATCTAGCTGTATAACTCTTACCCAACACTTCTGTTGAAGAAGAGTGTCTATTGTATCTAATGCGATTAGACGAAACTCGATGTGATGCCACTCTAGTGATAGAAGCCCAGAAAAAACGTGTCAAGGCACAATATGACAAGCATGTCAAGCCTCGCGTTTTCTCTGAACGTGGTCTTGTTCTTCTCTATGAATAGGATCGAGATGTGTTAGGAGCTGGGAAATTTGAACCCATGTGGTGTGGTCCTTATATTGTTCACTGAGTTTTGGAAAAAGGAGCATATGAGCTGGTAGATTACGATGGTATCCCTTTGAGTGAACCCATGAATGGGTTGTACTTGAAGAAGTACTATGCATAAATCATTTGTTCACAAGTACCTGTATTTTAATGTATCATACTTTGTGTGTGTTACTATAGTTTTCTTTTGTCGTTATCTAGTCTTTGCCCTTATGTGATGTTCTGTTTGATTTCCAGATGTCGGAGTTTTCTCTACCCTATATTGGCTTCGCTGATGGCGCTAGCCGTAGTACTCGAAACCTTGCGTCCGTTGCATGGGCAATCTATGCCCCAACAAACGAACTTGTATCTTTACGAGGTGTGTGCCTCGACCGTGCGACCAACAACATTGCAGAGTATAACGCAGTTATTGAATTATTGGTTGATGCTATCTTGCTTGGAATTCGTCATTTGGTTGTGCGACTTGACTCACAGCTTGTAGTACTATAGCTAAGTAATATCTACTCTATTCGAAGTCCTACTTTATTATGGGTGTATTTGCGAATTCGCCTCTTGGAACATTATTTTGATCACATTGAATATCAACATATTCCTAGATGTCTAAATGCATTAACAGATTCATTGGCTAATTATGTATTGGATAGACATTTGAATCATTTATAAATCAAACACATAAAAAATCACACAATATAAAGTAAACTGGTAGAATCCGTCTGTATATATAGCGATCAAAAGGTTTTTTACAAAAAGTTTGTTCGAAGACCAAAATGTCAAAAATTGAAGCTTATATCTTCTACAAAGTGATGTCATGGATGACGTTCACGGTAACACACGACTTCCCTAGCAACCCTACAGAGCAGTCGACTCATAGCTGCTGATACCCCTACAGTATGACACTGATCACGTCGTGGAACCTCTTCCAGAGTCATATCTGGAATGTCTGCAGTAAGGCCCTCTAGATTCTGTTCCACTACTTGATAATCCTCAGCATATTGTGGTGTTGCCGCTAATTCTCCTCGCTGCTGGATGGGAGAAGTGTCGGGAGGTCTATACAGTCCAACATCTGTGTTATCAACAAACGATTTTGTATTAGTCTTTGGATGAATGTATAAAACCAAAAACATTTGAATATGATAAAAATTCAAAAAAACATTTAAAAAGAGAAGATGTGTGTACTTCTTACCAAGGTCACCCCATTGAGTATCCTCTGGTAGTGCTAAGTCCAGATCTCCTCGAAAATCCAACCCGACATAAGCATAGTCATCGACCATCAACATCTGGGTTTGAAGCCAGTCAAAGAAAATATCATCGTACTTGATGATCGGTCCTGCTACGTGCTGGGCCATGAGCTGAGACCATCTCAACATCCTTGGATCCCTAGGACCCGGTATGTTCCACTAAACCTATAGTCTAAATACGGGGACCCTCTCAAGGAAGAGGGACACCAACAAAGATCCATACCAAAATTGCTTCAGGTCACCTCACCTACATTTGGTCAATTGTTTTTTGATACTCCAAAGCACAGCATGTGCCCAGTTGAATATTCGAGGCTCAATACACTCGATGGCGTATTGGAAGTAGCTCTGTAATGCCATATGAGGAGCAGAACTCCCAGCCATCCGAGCTATAGTGAAAAGGATAGTACAAAAGGTCAAGTCTTGTACCCCCCAAAAGCCACTTTTCCTTTTTTCATCTTAGCCTCGGGAACATAGTATTGATTGTAGTACTCACTCATCTTTAGCCCACCACCTCTACTACCGGTCAAGATGACATAGTATCTGCATCGGGACAATCCAGTAAAAAATTATATGTCCTCAATGTCTATGGACAATGTGTGAGCTCCCACATGAAAAAGTTGTTGATCTGGGTCCCACATATGCACCAGATACTCTAATAGTCGGACTTGGGCCCTCATGCCCAGGATACAAAAGTATTTTAAGAGCCCACAATCTCTCAAATCGGCTATGGTAGGCGGATGGTTTTCAACCATTGCATTATCCTCTTCATGTTCCCTTTCATGCCACTCAAGTACCATGGTGATGGCCAATTATCTGCATAAGGAATACAATAAGAGGATTAATAACTTTTTTCATGCTTTGGAAATTTTTCTTTGGGTTAAATTTTTTTTTTTTTTGGGGGTTTTGTGGTTCTCGCAGGTGCCCCATGGACACAGTGTGAGAACCTCGTAGGTGGCTTAAGGCTCACCTGCGAGAAATCCTCATTCTCGCAGGCCCCATATGGCCCGCCTGCGAGAATTGCAGCGCGCTTGCAGGGCTTGAAAACTTAACTAAAAACTAAACTTTTAACCAATGAAATAACAAATTTCAACCATGAAAATATCAAGGACGAAGAGCTTACCTTAATGTCACAGACGACTCATTGAATGGTCTCTTGTAGCTCCAACAAATCGATGCCAAACTTGGAGGGTAAAAGAGGGGTTTTTTGAGCTCAATAGTGGAAATGTAAAATGGTATGGTAAAAAAGAGTATTTACTTATTTTATTTACTTTTACTATATCATTTTGGGTTTTTTATAATTATTTATCAATTAAA
>ML795792.1:128160-140877 GCA_009831015.1 Picea engelmannii
ACTTGGAGGGTAAAAGAGGGGTTTTTTGAGCTCAATAGTGGAAATGTAAAATGGTATGGTAAAAAAGAGTATTTACTTATTTTATTTACTTTTACTATATCATTTTGGGTTTTTTATAATTATTTATCAATTAAACCCTAATAACTAATGTTATGATGAGTGTAACTCTCGCAGGTGTGATGACTTGGATGATCAAATATCGAGATATGGACATAGTTTTTCTTTTTACATCATGTGTTTCGATTGTTTTTTATGGTTTTTACATAAAACCTTGAGCGTCATTTTTGTCTGTTCTTGTGCTCGTAAATACATGAGAACGTGGTCGAGCATACTTTTATCACTTTTTCAGGCTCAACAAGGTTATACGAAAAAGGAACCCCCTTGGAGTCCTCTTTAAGCTCTTTTCAGACTCTCTAAACATGAAAAGATCGTCGAGTGACCTTGCTATTTTCACGCTCGCTAAAGTATTTGAAGTAAGCGTCTGGTGAGCGATAATTTATCTCTTTTTCAGTCTTATCTAGACTATTTTACGAAAAAGGAACTGAGAGAGTTCTCTTTTAAGTGTTTTTCCAAACTCTATAATCTTGAAAAACCTTCGAGTTTTCTATCTCTGGACTCGTTAAACAAACATTGACAGACCCGTGATGGGACCAAACCACTCCTTCTTAGGGTTCGTTAAACATACTCTAAGGGACTCGTCTGAAGGATGAGCTTACATCAACAAGCATATGTTATCCTCCTCAAGCTTGCGTAAAAATAAAGAGGTACTCCCCATAAATGGTGGGGGAAAATTTGGGAAAGGGATATGTTTTCATCTTCGTATTGATTGGCAGTAAGTGTCACTCTTGAACATGACACCCCCTATTCATCGCATTTGAAGCTATTTTGGGAAATCCATTTGTCTCTCATTCGATTTTCTATAAGGTCATTCCCTGTGTCGTCTTTGAGTCAATGCTTCCAAATCATTGGTTGTGTCATTCATATGTTCAAGAGAAGTCCATCTGAAACCTATATTGAGTTGTCCATCTATAGTTATCCATTCTCTTCGTGTCGGCGTTCCCTATGTCAGGTCGAATTTGCAAAATGCTCTGTTTCACCTTCAAACTTTGTTACTCATTTCGTGTCATTGATGGGGGATACATCAAGGCCCTCCTGTGACGAGTTTTGTTCCATCGACTTCAGCTCATTATCCGGAATCAAGACTTATAAATTATTTGGTACCTTGGAACTTGCATGCCTCAATGGCAGGTTTCCTCGCTTTCGACAGTGGGTTTACATCATTGACCCATGATTGAAAGATTCCATCAGATGTTCAACATCAACTCGTTTATTCACACTCGATGGATTGTACTATGGTACCTTGGGAATCATTGATATCAATGGTAATTTCCCTCGCACTTGTTAATGGTTTCATCATTGACCGGTAATCAAGTGGTTTCTACCATTTTCGACTTCAACACATGTAATCACATGGTTAGATTCGTACTTTGGGCAACGAGATTTAAGACCCTGGATATTATCTTTGTGATCCAGGTTGCGATGGAGTATGTATAATTTGTGACACATAGACCCACTGTCTATGTTTCGTGGCTATGTCGTCTTGATTTGAAATTTCTCGCATAGATCCACATTGTATTCCGGTGGCTATGCTATATTTTGACGACATGGATCCACAGTGTATGATTGGTGGCCATGACCCATGTCTATAATGTCATCAGTCTGTGATCTCAGTATGGGAATGCCTACCCCATAATTGGTATATATGATATTCTGCAGATGCTTGGTTGTTCGCAGGTTTCCGATTAGATGTGCTCCTGGTTCCCGACACACACATACAACTTACAAAGTCTATCGGCTGTTACTAGTTTCAACCTCATACTTTGGGGGGCATTCTGTTACCCATGATTTTTGTCATCATGATGATGTATTGATGATGGTGTACTCAGGCTCTTCATTGGAACTTTCTCCTGAGAAAAGTTACCTTCATCTCTTTCCAGAAATCACATTTTTGAGGAATGTTCGCAGGTTGCTAGTATATTTTCCTATGAGAATGCATGATTCTCGTAGGCTAACTTAAGCTAGGGTGCAAGAAGTTCACACTGTGTTGAACTACTAGGGTGCGAACTCTTTCTAAAGCAAGGAAAAAGATGAATTCTCGAATCTTCTAGAAGGGAATCTTCTAGAAGGATGAGATGGCATTCGAATGGTTATCCTAGTACTGGATTCCCTGATATTTTGGGATCATTCTTATCTAAGTAACTAATTCATTCTCTCCTATATATTGAGTGAATTCTCATGGAAAAAGTTAGAATCAAGAAAGAAGCAAACAAGGTTAAGCCAGATTCATTGGAGAATTGGTGAAAGATTATGTGAAGGACTGATGCTACAACAACTAAGAACTCCAACAAGTTTATCAAGAGTGGTTTATCTTCTTCATGCAAGTGAGAAAGTGTGTGTGTCAGAGCCAAGGGCCATTGAAAGGAAGTTTGCGACATCAAGGCTCAGGTTGTAATCTTTACTTTCCATCAATATGATACAATAATATGTCCCTTTCCCATAAAGCTAATTCCACTTTATTGTATAATTCCTTGATCATATACATAGATTCACTGTTGAATAGATTGTGCTTTCTTCACTTTGGTTGGTTTGTATTGTTTTGGTCTTGACTATACGAGAGCACTGAAGCGAAGAGGGAGCAACAAAGACCAAAGGAAGCGATAATAAGGTATGTTCTTTGTTCTTGCCTTCTATTTAATTCAATGGTTAGAATCTAGGGAAAGAGTCATGTTCTGTTTTTCTTTGTTCTAGATCCAAGTGGATCTAGGGAGATCAGTTTGTGTCTGCACTTATGGATTTATCCAATAACAACGCACTCCTTGTGACAGCAGTCTTTCGACAATTTCTCTCAGGTTGTAAACTATGAGACTTCACTCGACCTGCGCACTCCTTGCATGGCTCCTGTGCTTAACTTGCACTTCTACGAGGATGAGAATAACGTTATCTCTTCTGAGCTTTTAGAGATGAAACTCTAGACTCTTGTCAATGCACGCCTTTTGGACAACTTCACTGCACTCCTTGTAGGAAACCTCTTGCTTAGACAGAGAAACAATTGAAACTCATTCCTTACTCTCCCTCTCTTCAGATTTCAGACATTAAATATGAAATCAAACATTCATGCATCAAACAAATGCATAACAGAGAGTAAACAATCATATATCAATCAACATGTGCAACAAATAAAGCAATTGAACACCATGAGTCTGAATCAAGCTTCATATATTAATCTCAGAACTTTTGTACATGGTTTCTTCTACACAGTTTTTCTACTTCTTCTCTCCTATGGTCTCTTTGATTGATTATGCTGCTAATGTTACAAATAATACAAGTGAGGGTGTTTATATCCGTTTTCCCTCCAGCTCCTAAAACTGTCTAATCTAAGAATTCAAAACTACCTACTTACATTTACTAGTATAAATGCCTCTTAGTCCTTCAGACGAGAGCAGGACTCTGAAGGTATGATTACAATCAAGAAGTACACCTTTTATTAATTGTTTCATTTACATTTGGCGTGCCAAACTTCAAAACATTTCAAACAATTTTGAACATGTGCCAAAATGCGTTGGCGCTTGCCCCACGCTCGCTTGTTGTTGGCGATGCTCCTACATCATACTCCCTCGCTTGAAAATTTTCATGGGCTCCTGTCCATGAGCTCTCGCACAGTCTGTCCATGCTTCTGGATCTCTGCTTCATTTTTCCAGCTGGCATCTTCAATTGGATGTCCCTTCCACTTGACCAAGTATTCAAAGTATTCATTTTTCCTCATCATCTTGCTAACTCTTTTGTCGAGTATGCTTTCCATCTGTGGCTTCTCTGCAACTGGCATCTGTTTTGTGCACTGAACCTCTAGTTGTTCACTACCTACTTCTGCTTCCTCATCTTTTTATGGGTACAAATCTGAGACATTGAATATCGGAGAAATTTCGATCCCATTGAGTAATTCAATCTCATAAGCATTTGCCCCAAACTTCTTCAAGACCCTACATGGTCCACTCTTCTTCATCTTTAGTTTGTTATATGTCCCCTTCGAGAACCTCTCCTTTCTCAAATGTGTTAGAATCAAATCACCAACTTCAAATTGAAGTTGTCTCCTATGTTGATCTGCTCTGCGCTTATATTCTTGGCTCTAGTTCTGCAATCGCTCCTTCACCTGGCTGTGAAGTTCCTTCATCGCTTTTGTGAAATCTTCTACACTAACACTCCTAGTTGCATTATGTTCTGAATCTCTCAATTCTGAAACTCCTCTTGGCTGCATCCCATAAACAATCTGGAATGGACTCTGCCCTGTGCTTCTGTTGATTGAATCATTATAAGAAAATTTTGCCCATGGCAAAATATTGTCCCACTGACTGTGGTGTTCTGTCACCAAGCTCCTCAACAAGTCTCCCAAACTTCTGTTCACAACTTCTTTCTATCCATCCATTTGAGGATGATAAGCTGAACTGAACGAAAAGTTTGTTCCCAGCTTTTTCCATAAGGTCCTCTAGAAGTGTCCCATGAACTTGGTGTCTCGATCCAAAACTATGCTCCTTGGTAAGTCGTGAAGTTGAATGACTTCTTTGAAAAACAAATTCACAATGTGAGTTGCATCACTGGTTTTATGACACGGTATGAAATGTGCCATCTTAGAAAATCTGTCTACCACTACAAAGATCGAGTCAAACCCTCTTTGTGTTCTTGGTAGCCCCAATATGAAGTCCACACTGACTACATCCCACGGCCTGTCAGGTATGGGTAACGGTTGATAAAGGCCTGCATTCTGCCTCTTCCCTTTTGAATGCTGACAAATTCTGCATCTGTCCATGAATCTTTTGACGTCTTCTCTCATTCCTGGCCAAAAATATGATTCGTTTAGCTTTGAGAATGTCTTTTCATGACCGAAATACCCGACCAATCCTCCACTGTGTTTCTCCTTCAGCAGATTCTCCCTCATGGAGCATTTTGGAATACATAGTTGATTACCCTTAAAACAATAATCCTTCCTAGATCATGTATTCTGCCCATTGGCTTCTGTCTCCGAGAATTGGATTCTCAGTTGCTTCATATGCCTCTTTAAAATCTGGATCATCTCTGTACATATCCCTGAGATCATCAAAACCCAGTGTTTTGACTCTGAACTCCTGCAACAATAAACATTTCCTGCTCAAAGCATCAACAACTTTGATAGCAGTTCTAGAAATATGCTTAGTTACAAAAGTAAAGTTCTGCATGTATTCAACCCATTTAACATGTCTTTGACTCAACTTCTCATGTTGAGTCACAAATTAACTTCTCCTGTTGAGTCACAAATTGCAAAGCATGATTGTCACTGTATAAGAAAAACTCCTTCGAGATTAAGTAATGACTCCATTTCTTCAATGCCTGAATAATAGAATAGAACTCCTTTTCATATGTGGAGTATTTCACTTTCGCTTCATTCAACTTCTCACTGAAGTATGCTATCAGCCTGTCTTCTTGGCTCAAGAGTGCCCCTATTGCAAATCCACTTGCATCACATTTTAATTGAAATGTCTTTTTGAAATCCGACAACACCAAAATTGGTTGTTCTGTGATTTTCCTTTTCAATAAATTTAAGCTTTTCTCAGCCTCTTATGTCCAGTGAAAAGATTTATGTATTTTCTTCACTATGTCCATCATTGGTGCACTAATTCCACTGAAATTCCTGATGAAATTCCTGTAGAAACTAGCCAATCCATGAAAACTTCTCACCTCAAATATACTCTTTGGCGATGACCAATTCTTAATTACCTCCACCTTATCTGGATCCATCCTCAACTTATCTGCAGAAATAACAAAACCCAAATAAATGATCTCTGTCTTCATAAATGAATATTTATTCATATTTATCTGCAGCTTCTCTTGCTGTAATCTCTTCATCATTGTGGCCAAATGTTTTAGATGCTCTGCCTCTGTTTTACTGAAAATCAGTATATCATCCAGATACAGAATGACAAATTTTCCGATGTAATCCTTCAAGACTTCATTCATCAACCTCATGAAATTACTTGGCGTGTTTGTTAAGAAAAAAGACATAACAAGCCATTCATACAACCCTTCATTAGTCTTGAAGGTTTTCTTCCATTCATCACCTTCTCTCATATGAATCTGGTGATATCCACTTTTCAAATCAATCTTTGAAAAAAAATTGGCCCCACCCAAGCAATCCATCAAATCATCCATTCTTGGCAATGGAAATCTGTACCTGATGGTTATCTTGTTGATTTCTCTCGAGTCAGTACACATCCTCCAGTCTCCATCTTTCTTCAGACTGAGTACTGTCAGAACATCACATGGACTCAAGCTTTCTCTCACCAACCCCTTGTCTATTAAATCATGGACCTGTCTTTTGACCTCTTCATTCTCCTGCGACGTCAATCTGTACGCTACTTTATTTGGAAAACTAGCTCTAGGTATGAGATCAATGTGATGACTTACACTTCTGATCGGTGGCAACGAACAAGGTAGTTCGTCCACTACTATGTCAGCAAACTCTTCCAATATTTTTTGAACCTCTTCCGATAAATCATCTACCCTTGTACTGGTTAAGACAATTTTAGGCTTCCTGACCACAATGAATTGCGGTTCCTCCTTCTTCTTAACCTCTGTAAGAAGTTCCTTCCCACTCATGAGAAGTACAGTATTGCTTACTTCAGGTTTCACCTCCTTATCTTTGGTTGGAAGCAACACGTGAGTTCTCCCATTCTTCTCTAGGGTGTATGTGTTCTTCCTCCCATCATGAATCACATTCCTGTCATATTGCCATGGTCTACCCATAAATAGATGAAAAACATCCATGGGAATGACATCACAAAGTATTTCATCTTTACACCCTCCTATTTTAAATTCAACTAAACATTGTTTAGTGACATTTACTTGATGTCCTTTTTGTAGCCACAAAACTCTGTATGGACTTGGATGTTCAATAGTCTCCAGCCCCATCTTTTCTACCATCTCTGTAGAAATGAGATTATCTGTGCTACCACTATCCACGATGACCTTGCATACCCTATCTTTGGTCTTGCAAGCGGTCTAAAAGATATTGTTTCTTTGCACTGGATTCTCCACCTCCTTCTCTGGTGTTAAGAGAACTTTTCGCATCATCAACGATCTTCCACCTTCAACATCCTCTGCC
Source organism: Picea engelmannii (assembly GCA_009831015.1). Taxonomy (NCBI): domain Eukaryota; kingdom Viridiplantae; phylum Streptophyta; class Pinopsida; order Pinales; family Pinaceae; genus Picea; species Picea engelmannii. The sequence goes on from ML795792.1 coordinate 135,350, forward strand.
TCAACATTCCGCCTCTATGCTTCGGCAATGTGAGTCTCACCTCCTTCTTTCTTTTTGTCTGGACACTCATAAGATTTATGTCCATTCTTTCCACATGTGAAGCATTTCACCACTCCACCTCTTCCTCTTCCTCTACCTCTGGTACGAGGAAATTTTTTTCCATCAGCATATTGACCTTTTTGTTTGGTATATTTCCCTCTCTGTAAGATTGCACCTCTCTCAGTGTGATTCTGAGGTTTCTTCCCCTCTTATTTTGGTTTTTGGTTTCTATCCTGGGCAACTAATTTACCTCTGGGATGACTTCTGCCTCGGCCTCTTTGTCCATGTTTTCGGCTCATCTTCTCTTTAGCTTTTAGAGCCATCTGATAAGCATCTTCCACCGTTCGGATGGTCATCATGCTCATCTCATCCTAAATGTAATATATCATACCATTCATATATCTATCAACCTTTTCATCATCGCTTTCGTGATGACCTACTCTGATGTTCATCCTGTAGAATTCTTCAGTGTACTCCTTCACTGTCATCAACTTCTGCCTCAAATTTTGCATTCTCCAAAACAGAGTAATCTAGTAATCCCTAGGAATAAATTTCACCTTCATCTTTGCGATCATCCTATCCCAACTCTTGATCTTTTGCTTGCCTTTGCATTGTCTGTCAGCTTGTAGCTCATCCCACCACAATGTTGCATGTCCTTTCAATCTTGTGACAACATGTTTGACCTTTTTTTCCTCCTTGACATCTTCATATTCAAAATATGTGTCTAGAGCTCTAATCCAGTCTCAAAGATCTTCAACATCTAGGTTTCCTTCATATACTGGAATATCCATTTTTTCCTTAGCACCCATTCTTGCAACATCCCTAATCAGGCATTCATTTGATGCATCCTCTACTGCAACTTTTTCTCCTTCATGTCCAGCTTCATTTTCACTTTCAGAATCACTGACATCTTCAACACCGACTGTGCGCCTCTGTGTTCTCTCCATGTCTTCAAGTCTGGCGTGTATGTCATGCATCTCTCTCTCCATGGCTGGATTTGGCACCTGTCTACCCATTCCTCTTGGCATTTCCCTTTCCTCTGGCAGATCGGGTGTTTGTCTGTCTCTTCTTCTCGGTGGCATGGTTGAAATTTTCTTTCTCGCTTTCCCTGTCTGAAGTATAAAAATAGAGTCAAGATATGATACTAAAACTGACATAGACACCTTGGCCCTCGTACCGAGATCCACTCACAGGATCATTCTCTATGCCCTTGAGCCAGATCGGCTCTTTCGATTCCCACTGGAATCGACAAATTATCGATCCACGGGTCCTTTTCATAGCTCGCAATCTCGCGAGTTCATGAGTTGAAACTCCGACTCTTCCTCCTCCAATTCCGCGATACCCGAAATGCCGATATGGGTATGGGTCTCCTCTGTCAGCTTGTTCCTTGCATGACCGCTGGCTAGGCTAGGCGCTAGCACCTCTCGCCTCTTGCACCTTCGCGTGTTCAAAGGTCGAACCCTCGTGCTCTTACTTCACGAATTCCTGATATGTGAGAGTCAATGGAGTGTTGACCCCTTCCACTAGGTGACGGGTGTTCACCTGTAGATTGTCCTGGGCCCACCTTTGTGGTTCTGTCACGTGTCCCTCCGTACCTCGACTCTCGTCACTTCGTGACTTTTGCAATCGAAAATGACTCCTCTCAACTCCCGAACCCCAAATGCGTGATAAGCGATGGGTTCTGATCCAACGATCCTCCTGCGACTCGGATCATACGGCTGACCTCGCTCCTCACAATTTTTCCACTCATGACTTGCAACACCCAAGTTTTTAGCTCTCACCCTATGAACCTCTGAGTTCACGAGATCCTCTGATCTCTACCACCTATCCTCCTCCTAATGGACGGCTACGATTCTTTCACGGTTTTGTGACTTCAGGACTTTTGGGACAAAAGCCTCAACCTCTTATCCCACGATATGCCGAAATGGTGAAATTTCGACACATCGCCTATGCGGGTCCCACGATGGAACTTCCCTCCTTTTCTGAGTTCTCGGACTTCAATACTTCACAAATCTAGATGCTAATCCTTCATCTCTTCAACCCACGAAACCCCGAAATGGTTAATAAAGGTTTGACCTCTATGTCAGCAAGTATGCCACCTGTCCATTCTTAGATGGACGGTCCTGATTTTCTTTGTAGCTTCGCCACTCGCGAAGTTGAAAAACTTCTCTTTCTGACCTCTGATGTTTGAATCCCCAATACGAGTGATATCGTGACACATGTCCTCCTTCTAACGGGTGGCTCAGATTCTCTCGCTATTTTGGGACTTTTCACCTCACGACCTCACGAGTCTTGATGAAAAGGTCTCGACCCTTTAACTCATGAAACCTCGAAATGAGATTTACATGGGTGATCCAACAACCCTTGTTAGTTCATATCCTACAATCTGATTCTCCCGAGATTCAACTTAGAAAGACATGCTCCGTAACCCTCTTTCTCCTTTGGAAGATTTGACGATTCTTGGCACTTCATGAATTCTCCATGGACAATTCCGACCGTCCACTTCCTTCTTGGCACTCCTGCAAAATGAACAAGTATGCCTTCGCTGGAGCTTATCTACCAGTGAAATAATGTCGTTGCACCTACTTCCAATACCTTAAGGCATTGGTTCTCTTTGAGCTTCTCTTCGACAAATTTGAAGGCTCTATCCCTTCTGAGCTTTCTCCACAACTCGAGTCTTCAAGAAGACTCCTACATGCACTCCTTGCGGCAGCTCTTCAAATACTTCCAAGTATTTGAACCTCTTCGACTCTATGCACTCCTTGCAACAATAGTCTTTCGACAATTTCTCTTAGGTTGTAAACTCTGAGACTTCACCCAGCCTGTGCACTCCTTGCATGACTCCTGTTCTTAACTTGGACTTCTACGAGGATGAGAATAACGTTATCTCTTCTGAGCTTTCAGATATGAAACTATGGACTCTTGTCAATGCACGCCTTGCAGAGAACTTCACTACACTCCTTGCAAGAAACCTCTTGCTCAGACAGAGAAACAATTGAAACTCATTCCTTACTCTCCCTCTCTTCAAATTTCAGACATTAAATATGAAATCAAACATTCACACATCAAACAAATGCATAACAGAGAGTAAACAATCGTATATCATTCAACATGTGCAACACAGAAAGCAATTGAACACCATGAGTATGAATCAAGCTTCATATATTAATCTCATAACTTCTGTACATGGTTTCTTCTACACAGTTTTTCTTCTTCTACTCTCCTATGCTCTCTTTGATTTATTATGTTGCTAATGTTACAAATAATACAAGTGAGGGTGTCTATATCCATTTTCCCCGTGGCTCCTAAAATTGTCTAATCTAAGAATTCAAAGCTACCTACTTACATTTACTAGCATAAATGCCTCTTAGTCGTTCAGACGAGAGCGGGATGCTCAAGGTCTGATTACAATCAAGAAGTACACCTTTTCTTAATTGTTTCATTTACATTTGGCGTATCAAACTTCAAAACATTTCAAACAATTTTGAACATGTGCCAAAATGCATTGGCACTTGCCCCACGCTCGCTTGTTGTTGGCGATGCTCCTGCATCACATTGTGATACCATTGGAATATCACAATGGTATGCATACCATTGGATTACAATGGTATGCACACCATTAGATTACAATGGTATGCATACCATTGCAATACTATGGTATGCATACAATTTTTATGAATACCATTGCAATACCATGGTATGCATACCATTGTGATACCACAATATTCAATGGTATGCATACCATTAGAATACCAAGGTATGCATACCATTCCAATACGATGATATGCACACCATTTCGATACCATGGTATGCATACAATTGAAATAACATTGTATGAATACCATTGAAATACCATGGTATGTATACCATTTCAATACCAATGGCATTCATACATGAGAATCCCTAAAAAAACTACCAGTAAAACACTAAGAAAACTAAAACCCTAAAAATAACCTATAAATTGTATGTGTACCAATGGTATGCAATGGTTTGTATACCATGGTGTGCATACCAATGGTATCCATACGATTGCAATACCATGGTAAGCATACTTGAGAATCCATAAGACAACTACCACTAAAACCCTAAGACAATTAAGACCCTAAAAATAACCTATAAATGGTATGCATACCAATGGTATGCAATGGTTTGCATACCATTGTGATACCATGGTATACATACCATTGTAATACCATGGTATGCAATGGTATGTATGCTTGAGAATCCCTAAGAAAACTACCACTAAAACCCTAAAAATAACCTATAAATGGTATGCAATGGTAAACATACCAATGTTATGCATACCATTGCAATACCATGGTATGCATACCAATGGTATGCAATGGTATGCATACATGAGAATCCCTAAGACAACTACCAAAAAACCCTAGAAGACAACTGAAACCCTAAAATAACCTATCAATGGTATGCAATGTTATGCATACCAATCGTATACATACAATGGTTTGCAATGGTAAGGATACCAATTGTATGCCATACTTTAGAATCTGTAAGACAACGACAACTAAAACCCTAAGACAACTAAAACCCTAAAAAATACCTATAAATGGTATGCATACAATGGTATGCATACCATTCCAATACCATTGTATGAATACTTGATAATACCTAAGAAAACTACCACTAAAACCCTAGAAAACAACTAAAACCCTAAAAATAACATATGAATTGTATGCAATGGTATGCCATATTTGAGAATCCCTAAGACAACTACCACTAAACCCCTAAGTCAAGTAAAATCCAAAAAATAACCTATAAATGGTATGCATACCATTGGTATGAAATGACATGCATGCCATTTCAATACCATTGCAATACCATGGTATGCATGCCATTGCATAACATTGGTATGCATACCATGGTATTCCAATGGTATTCCCATCAATGGCATGCATACTTGAGAATCCCTAAGACAACTACCTCTAAAAATCTAAGACAACTAAAACACTAAAAATAACCTATGAAATGGTATGAATACCAATGGTATGCCATACTTGAGAATCCCTAATACAACTACCACCAAAATCCTAAGACAACTAAAACTATAAAAATAACCTATAAATGGTATGCATATCAATGGTATGCATACCATTGCAATACCATGGTATGAAATGGTATGCATACCATTGCAATACTATGGTATGCAATGTTATGCATACCAATGGTATGCCATACTTGAAAATACCATTCTGATACGATGGTATGCATACCATTTTAATACCATGGTATGAAATGGTATACATACCATTTCAATACCATGCTATGCATATAATTTCAATACCAATGGTATGCATACCATGGTATGGATACAAATGGTATGCAATAGTATTAAAACCATGGTATGAATACCAATGGTATACATACTTGAGAATTCCTAAGACAACTATGACTAAAACCCTAGAAGACAACTAAAACCCTCAAAATAACCTATAAATGGTATGCATACCAATGGTACATAATGGTATGCA
>ML795792.1:149165-167168 GCA_009831015.1 Picea engelmannii
GGGGTAGAGAGAGATCAAGGGGGGAAATGGAGTAGAGGGAGAGAGGGAAAATGAACACAAGGAGAGAGGGGAAGAGGGAGAAGAGAGAGAGGGATATGGAGAGAGAGGGGGGAGAGAGTGAATGAGTCATAGGGAGAGTGAGGTTAGAGAGAAATATAGGAAGATAGAGGGAGAGAGAGAGAGACACACACACACACACAGAGAGAGAGAGAGAGAGAATTGATTTTTGTTAATAGGAACAAATGCACATTCTTGTTTCTAATAATGTGTGGACATTTTAGGAACGTGCACATGCTTTAGGAATGCGTGTGCATTCCTAATGAGAATGCACATTATTTGAATTTCAATTATTTTGAGAGCGGGTGAAAAATCTGTCATATGTCTTTTCTAAGTTGGTTTCCTGATATTTAGGTTCGGGATGAAAAACCTAAGGGTTTTGTCTACAAATACATAAAAGCATCAATTTTTATGAATTATGTCAGGCAAATGGTTTAGATTGATGGATAGTTGGTATGGATAGTTGGTTGTCATTGATGTCAATGCTTGAGAGTGATATTGTAAATTGATGTCAACCTCTGAGTATCTTTGGTAGCACATACTGGTACCTCCAAAGGTTTGGGTAAGTGTTACACATCAAAATTACTCAACTGGATAAGTGTCACATATTCCTCTCAATTGGTGTAAGTGTCGCAACTTCCTTACAACTTTCGCAAGTGTCGCAATTTGGTTACAAGTGTCACAAACGTTGTTCAATCATGATACCATCATGACGACACTAAGGAGGCACTTAAAACATCTTATGTACTTGATTTGGAGAAGAAGAACTGGTTCACCGGAGTCAAATAACTCTTAACACCTGAACATGGCCTTCAATCAAGAGTTTGGAGGGTGAACGCTCCCCTAAAACAGCCTTAGGAGCACTGGCGCTCCCCTATAAGGCCTCAGGGAGCGTTATAATGCTCCCTCACCATTCTATAGGAGCGCTGCCCACTTTTGAAGCGCTGGTGCTCCCCTTAAGCTTCTCAGGGAGCATTCTAGCGCTCTGATGCCCCTTTTGAAGGAGCGCTCCCTAATCTAGGTTAGTTGTTAGCCCATTTAGGAGAATGAGGAAAGGATCTTTCGAGATTGGGAGGCAGTTGTGCTCGAATTGTTGGTTTCATCAATAGATCCCTGATCTAAGGAGGAGGTTCCTAACTTGCTCTAAAGATAACTCAAGAGGTTAAGCTCCTCTCAACCTATATAAGAAAGCTCTATGATGGTGGAAAGAAGGAAGAATTGTTAGCATGAAACCTATGATCTCATAGGAAACACACAGTCATCATAAGTGATCATTGAAGCTGCTGTCAGCCAGGTTGTGGATCTGTAGAGCAAGGTTTAGACGAAGAGGACTTGACGAAGCTGTCGCATTCGCATCTACGATTGTAAGTACTGTTGTCATTATTCTCATTAATATGACACGCTTGGCCTGTTTCTTTCTAGTTTGTGTCTAATGTTACATAAACTTATCATTAACTGATAGATCTATTTTCAAGCTAATATCAATAGAGTAGGAAGTAGTCATATCTTGTTTGTCTGTAGAACTCAGCGAGGAGCAAAGGATTGGAGCGCAACTCGGAGCGTGCAGGGACAAACGTCGATAAAGAGGTACTTCTGTTATCCTTCCTTCTCATGTATTAGTTTAGATAGATTTTAAAGGAAGTCAGTGTCCACGTAAAGCATTTTTCTGTCTAGGGTTGAGGTCAAGCTCTTAGAGGTGATCTACCAGTCCGCAGGAAGATTTTCCTACAACAGAAACTGGCGACTCCACTGGGGAGATAGCCTCAAATCGAAACCCCTTGTTTGGATTTTTCTCCTCATTGACCTAGTTCTATCCCTTGATTGTTTCAGACCTGGTTCACTCCTCTTTTGATTGGTTTCATGAGCTGATTGGCTCCCTACCCCATCACACTCAGCACCATTGTCGGAATTGGATTGCAATTTTTTGATTTTCTCGACAATTTTTGGAGTTTCAGACCCTGGCGCCCCTATCCTAGTGTTAACAAAGTGCCAGCACTCCTAATAGATTTACACAGAGCGTTATAACGCTCCTTTCCATTGGAAACAGAGCGCCAACCCTTTTTGGCTCAAAAATCTTCCAAAATTGCATTTTTTTTGGATTTTGCCTGTGTGTTTTATCTGCTGAGTGACCTTGTGAGTCAGTATTTCTTCCTTTTTAGCCTTGACATATCTCTTTTGAAGAATAAACATCTTGTTAGTTGGATCTTGTAGCCTTCTTCACCATTTTCATTGAGTTTTTCCTGTTGAGTGAAGTTCGAAACCCATGCATTGTTCTTCTCTCCTCATCGGCTGAGTACAAACCCTGGTGAAGGTCATCAAAGGCCTACAGACCTCTTTATCTTGACTCCAGTCAAGATCATTTGTTCTTCAACTTTTTCTTTTGGGGTGTGAATTTTGTTTTCTCTTTGATTGTTTCTTTTCTTTCGCTTTTCGTTTTGATTGTAACGAAAGGGTGCATTGTTTGTATGACTTTAGCTTGTGCTAGTTTGATTTCCATTCATACAAAGACAATTAGCAAAGACAAGCATTGTGTTGGATTGATCTTTGACTCATATACGAACAATGAAAAAGCATCTCCATGATTGATTGTGCATATTCGAACGCATTTAAATTTTTTTCTTTACATCAGGATTTGATTGAGAAAAAGAATCGTTTGAGGACACTCTCTATCCGTGTTTGCTAAGTAAAAGGAACTCTCTCTCTTCCTTAGATAGATGTTCATTGAAAAAAAAATGAATTCTTATCATATTCGATGCATTCTTTGGGTCTGAGTCATAATTCCATTGGTTTCACTTCCATACACCCCTTTTTCCGTAAAGAACAACCACAAAAATCAACGCTAATTAAAGATTATCTAGAATTTTTTTTTTGCTAGGATCCTCCGCCAACAATAGAATAGCTGTAGTACTTTGGATTAGGCTGTGAGCATAACTCTCCAAAGTTTCTAAAACAAATAGTAGCATCCTAAGTTAGAGAGAGTAAATCCAGTTATCATATAAGTCTGCCTAGGATCCCCCTCTCACACAGGGGTTACGCACGAGGTCACATTCGGGTAAGCTACGGGGACTAACCCTCCATGGTTTAACTGATTGTGGTGGTCAGATCGTATTATGGGCATCACTTTGAGGTAAATCCACAATTATTGCGTGGAAGCCTTCTAGTTGATTTCGGGCTTGATACCCTGCTTGTACGTTCCGATCAGACTGTCGACTGTTCCTGCCCAGGGGCTGACTGTGAATTGGTAACCTTAGTAGCCATAATATTTAGGGTCTTACACAAGGTGACAGTGACGGGAAGTCTCACTGTACCTGGAGCGAACATTGGTCAAACTCACTTGGGCTCCTTGGAGGGTAAATCCACAATTACTACGTGGAAGCTTGCAGCAAGGCGTAAGTCTGTTAAGTAGGTTTCCATTGTAACTGTTCCACCCTACCCCCACCCCTTCTGGACTTGATCAGGCGACGTTGGATTTCATCACCAACTAGTACGGTCATCAAAAGAAGGTCCTGTTTGCTTGGTTATGATTCTTAGATTTTTTAGCGTGTGCTATTTCTTTTTGCTAGTTGGCCATAGATTTCTTTCGTCGACTCTTTTCTGCCAACATCGAACCTCCACGCCATTCGCGGAGGCTAAAGGGACTTCCTCCAGAAAATATGGAAGGAAACACCCCTTTTCCCCCTCATTCCACGGAGCAATCTCGTCAACAGAGCGAGGTTCAAAACACTACAACTTCCCAGGAAGAAGTTCCCATCCCTTTAGAGAATTTTTGAATTGTCTCGGAGTCTTCGGAAGCTTATCACATTCCGAAGGGATACGAACAACAGATCCTCCACCTGAATTCGGCTGGAGAATTTACTGTCATAAACCCTTCTCACATTCCGGTCGGGTCTCCTCAAAACCCTTTAGCCAATGACCCTTTTTGGACTGCAGACGTTGTCCGGAGTCCACCACGCTTGGTGCGAAATCTTTATGGAACAGGAGAAGGTGCCGACGCATCGTCTTCCTACACCGTACCTCCAGATCATTTTACCGGTGCCACCACTTTTATAGCCACACCACCCGTTGGTCCGAACGTACCATTTGTTGGCCCAAGGTCCACCATTCCCCTCCAGACGGCCCAATCTACGATAGTCCCTCACATCCCAACTATTCCCGCCGGCAACCCGGTGGTCACTCAAGCCACGATAGGCACACCCATAACACCAAGACCTGCACTCCCTTTTGGGTACAGGGAACTAAATGCTTTTAGCACCACTACGACCACTACCCAAGTTATACTGGGAAGTTCCATCCCTATCCAACAACCCGGAGGGACCGGTCTTGGTGGTCCTAATCCGCTCAGCGGCACTGGTCAATCATTTACGTCTGGCTCTCAAATCCTGGGAACTCTACCTCAAGCTGGGGGGCATCCTCCCACCAGAGGACAAATTCCATTAGGGGGGCACCCTCAAGCTGGGGGGAAACCTCAAGTCAGAGTCCACCATCAACCACAAGGACAAAATGTGTCTGTCGCACCCAATCCGTGGAGCGTCCCTTTTCAAGGAAACCCGCATGTCTCCATGGGACAAAATGTACCTGCCGCACCTAATCCGTGGAACGTTCCTTTTTCAGGAAACCCACATTTCCCGGCAGGAAAAAATACTCAGACTTTGCAACAACCCCCTCAGGGACAAATGCCCAACCCAACCTATAATCCACAAAACCCATCCGGTTATCCTCCGCTCACAAACACTTCCCAAAATATCTCGAATCCTATGTACCTTGGTCAAAACCAACCTCACATGAGAGGGCCCACGAGTTATAATTATCCGCATAACCCAGTATTGGGACCCACTGGTGTCCCTCTACCACACCAACATTACCCACAGGTTAACCGACAACTACCCTTTCTAGCCACCCTAGACCTTCCAGATTTGTCTCGGTTAACGAATGATCCCATTCACCATTCTACGGTTTGGCCAACCATTCTAGCAAAACTTCCCTCTGATATCCCAAAATTCGACGGAAAGTCGGGAGAAGACCCAAACAACCACGTAATGACCTTCCATTTGTGGTGTTCATCCAACTCCCTCATGGACGATTCGATTCGTTTGCGTCTTTTCCAATGAACACTTACGGGTTCCACCGCGAAATGGTATATTGAATTACCACGTGCATCATTTCACGATTTCAACTCCCTCGCTATGTCCTTCCTCACACATTTCCAACTACCCATTCGATACGAGACGGTTACTGAACTATTAACCTCTCTTTGTCAGTCAACTTTGATACACATCTCCGATCATTTCCATGAATGGAGACGACGACGAAGGCTAATTAAAGCGGTCATCCCCGACCAATTATTAGCGGAATGGTTCACGAAATCACTATTACCCCAGATTGCTTGTGATGTTTCCATGGGTGGCATAGTTACCGAGGAAGAAGCCATCGCCCAAGCTCAGTACCTAGACTTAGTCTATTCACAATCCGATACTCTATATGAGTTGATACCAAATGCTACCCATGCCACTAACGATCCATCCAAACCATCGACTACTTCGCATGCGGATGGAGTTATTGGCTCTGTCAAAACTCAATCTACCACCCAGTCCACTGGAACGATTGAGCAGCCCGCTTCGATGGATACTCCCAGTTCGACTGCACCCTCTTCTACCCCCCCCCAAACTCAAGTCTCTGATGTGAATATGGTCCAATGAACCCCTTCACAACAACTCGGGGGCAAGAAGAAAGCGAGAAACAAAACAAAGAAGAACAATAACAATGAACAACCCAAAACCCAACCATAAACCCCTGCTACCGGAAAACAACCACAGTGAAAACCAAAATTCCCATGTCTCATTTGTGGTGACGATCACTACACTCAAGATTGCCCACATCGCGATGAAGTGGCCAAACTTTTCAAGGGAAATTCGCAACCCGCTGTGCTTACTCAACCTTTTCCACAACAACAATATTTGGTTGCACAAACCCCTAGGCCAGGGGGAAGTTCCAACCAACCCCATGATGAAGCCTCGACAAGCGCACACAATTACATGTTCAACGAAATTAATCTAACCACTCGTTCTTTGACATATGACACGCCAGTTAAACCTGATAAGCAGAAGACTGCTAATGGTTCTTCGCCGGATCCTTTACCATCCTATGTTAATCCTCCATCTGTTAGCCCTCCATCTGGGCCACTTCAGATTGAGAAACCATCTTTTGACTCCATCTTACGCCCTCCTAAGAGCACCATCCGGAAATCCACTTTCAATCCTAATTCACGGGCTGCCCAAAACTACAATATTGTAGAAGATTTGACCCAAGCCCCGTGTGCCATGTCCGCATTGGAAGTTCTACAACACTGTCCTAATCAACGTAGGATGATCTTATATTCTATTGGTGCTTTCAATCCCGAGTCATCAAACTATATCATGTTCAATCTGGATGATCATCAACCACGACTCTCCCACCAGCTAGCTTTCCAAATCGATGTTGTTGTTCACAACCAACAAATTCATCGAACTATCCTGGATGAGGGAGCCTCTACCTGTGTCATGTCTCTAGCCTGTTGGAAAGGTTTGAAATCACCTGCCCTTAAAAAATCCCCTATGATGTTACGCGCCTTCGATGGACGAGGTTTCCATCCTCACGGATTACTACAATCCCTAGCCGTTCAATTGGGTGGAAAAACTGTTACCGTTCATGTCGAGGTGGTCGATGCTCCCCTCGATTACAACCTGTTACTTGGAAGAAGTTGGTTTTATGCGATGACCGTCGTCACCTCATCGGTGTTTCGATGTGTACAATCCCCCCATCAAGGAAAAATTGTCACCATCGATCAGCTCGATTTTTGCACACCCGACGCTCGCATCCCTGCTACCAACAACATTCCCTTTCTGGGAGACCACCCGGTTATGTATGAAAGCGTTGGTGTTGGCTTATTGAAAGATTCTAGCCCCATGGGTACCTTCCCTACACCACTTCCACCTACCGCACATCATATTTCCGCCGTCAATATGATCTTGACTATGCCTTATCAATCCTTCGAATCATCTGACCCTTGGGTTGTGCCTAGTCCTTTGGAATTCGATGCGCTCAGGGACACAATGCCACTGAGCCCAGCCGAGGCCGCATACGTAGCCATTCAATCCGCCTCTCCCATTTCAAACACTTCACATTCATTGGCACTCGATACTTATTCGGTGCCCTCGTGGTTAGATTCCCTATCATCCGCCATCGATTACATTTCCCAATTTTTTCCTTTGGACGAATCTATCATGGAAATGCTTAGCATTGACGATCTTCCCTGGGATGACAACCACCATCGATCCTATTTTCTTCCACCTTTGGAAGAAATCCAAGACATACAATCTGTCTTCCCCCCCGATGTTACTGATGCTCCACAATCCCCTATCCTCACACAAGACACTTTCTCTGAGGGGAACATGGGTAACATCTCTACTACAATCACAATCTACATTTTAGTCAAAGAAGGTGTCATGGAAAACATTAATCTTGGTGCTAATTGCATGCCTGACAAAGTGGTTTCTTATACTTCTTTGTTCAAATAATTCCGCGATGTTTTCACATGGAGCTACGAGGAAATGCCAGGGATTGATCAGTCAATCGTCATACACGAAATCAAAACTTACCCTGACACAAAACCGATTCGATAAAAACTCCGCCCGGTTCACGCCAAGAAAATGGCAGCTATAAAGGCAGAAGTTAAAAAACTTCTAAAATCTCACTTCATCTACCCCGTCCCCTTGACGGAATGGGTCTCCAACCTCGTTCCAGTTGCCAAGAAACAAGGGACCATCCGTGTTTGCATATATTATCGAGATCTCAACAAATCTTGTCCCAAGGACAACTACCCTATGCCATTTATCGATCAAATCATCGATAATTGAGGAAGTATAATCTTCTCTTTCATGGATGGCTTTTCTAGATATAACCAGATTGAAATCTTACCTGCTGATCAACATAAGATGGCCTTCATCTTCCCTTGGGGAACTTTCGCCTACCGAAAGCTACCTTTTGGCCTTAAAAATGCTGGTGCTACTTTGCAGCGAGCCATGTCGTATGCTTTCCATGACATCAAACATATCGTGGAACCTTACCTTGATGATTTACCCGCCCATTCATCCAACCGACCCGATCACATTGGTCACCTGCGGGCAATTTTTCTTCGATGTCGTTTCTATTGTATTTGTCTGAACCCACATAAATGCATTTTCGCTGTCGAATCCGGCCGACTCCTCGGTTTCATCGTCTCCAAAGACAGGATCAGGGTGGATCCCTTAAATATCAAGGCCATTCTAACCTTACCCCCACCTACAAACTTAACCCAACTCCAAAGTTTGCAAGGCAAAGCAAACTTTCTTCACTGTTTCATTTTCAATTACGTCGAGATCAGTAAAGGATTCATGCGGCTACTGCAAAAGAACATCCCTTTCATCTGGGATGACACTGCCCAACGGTCATTCGACGCTCTCAAGAACGCTTTGACCCACGCTCCTTTGTTACATCCTCCCGAATATACAAAGGATTATATCCTTTACTTGGCCGCTTCTACTTCCACCATTGCAATGGTGTTAGTTCAAGAGGACTCTAACGGCGAAGAACACATGATTTATTATCTGAGCAAGAGTTTATCCGGACCCGAACTCAGATATTCGCATGTTGAGAAACTGGCTATGGAAGCCGTCATTGCTGTCCAAAGATTCTGCCACTACATCTTATTACGCACCACCACGGTAATCGCAGACTCCAACCCCATGTACCACGTCTTGACGCGTCAAGTACTTGGGGGCAAATATTCGAAATGGATTGTTATTCTTCAAGAATTCGATCTCGAGTTTACAAAGGCTAATGCCAAAAAATCCCTGGTGTTTGTCGAGCTCATCTGTGCTCTCCCTTGTGCCGATGAAAACATTGAACCTAGAGATTCTCTCCCCGATGAATCTCTCTTCCTCATCAGCACTTCTGACCCTTGGTATGGAGACATTCTCCTCTACCTTCAAACTCAACCTTTTCAGCCCAACATCTCTCATGAAGAGCATCGACGCATTTGTCACCACTCTCGCCGTTATCTCATCCTTGGTGACACTTTGTATTGCTGTGGTATTGACACCATCCTTCGACGATGTCTAATTCACGAAGAGGCTGAACGCATTTTGAACGATTGTCACCTTGGTGCCTATGGCGGTCACCTTTCCGGGATGGCCACAACCCAAAAATCTTACGTGCCGGCTACTTTTGGCCCTCGATTTTTAAAGATTGCATCGAGGCCATCAAAAAATGCCCACCCTACCAAATCTTTAACAAGAAGGCATGCACCGACCCTACTGCGTTGCACCCTATTATTTCCATCGACCCCTTTTCCAAATGGGGTATCAATTTCATGCAGTGTAAGCCTACCTCAGCCGGGGGGCACGGTTACATCATCGTCGCCATCGACTACTTCACCAAATGGGCTTAGGCTATGCCTACCTTCCTGAACAATGGTCGTACTGCAGCTCTATTCCTTTTCAACCACATCATTACTCGTTTTGGGATACCACATGCCATTGTCACCGACCATGGTGCACACTTCAAAAACCAGATGATGAGTGAGTTACATGTCAAATTGGGTTTTCTCCATGAAAAATCATCCCCTTACTACCCTCAAGCGAATGAGAAAGTTGAAGCTATCAACAAAGTCCTAAAAACCACGATCCAACGCATGGTAGGGGAAAACAAGACATCGTGGCATTTACAACTGTTTTCCGCTCTCTGGGCCTATCGCACTTCTGAGAAAACCTCAACTGGATTCACTCCTTTCCATTTGGTATATTGCATCGAAGCCGTCCTACCAATCGAGTGCGAGATTCCATCACGAAAATTGAAAGTAGAACTCCTGCCCCATACTTCTGTGGAAGAAGAACGATTCTTGTATCTATCCAAGCTGGATGAGACACGCTGTGATGCTTCTCTCGTTAATGAGGCACATCAAAAATGAATTAAAATTCAATATGACAAATCCATCCAACCTTGAGCCTTTGCAGAAGGAGACTTAGTCCTCGTTTATGACCAAGCACACGATAAATTGGGAACAATAAAGTTAGAACCTATGTGGCACGGTCCTTACATCGTGAACCGTGTTCTACATAGAGGTGCTTATGAACTAGTAGATCATGATGAAATTTCCCTGGGAGAGCCCCGAAACGGGCTTTATCTTAAAAAGTACTATGCCTAGATCACCTAGGATCTGTACTTTGTACATTATTGTATTTTAGTTTGGTGTGTCTTTTTCTTTCGCGTGCTCGAGTCTTTACCGTTGCCACTCATGCCTGTGCCTGTGTTTTCATGCGCAGATGACGTCTGCCTTTCCTATCTTTTTTGGGTTCACGGATGGCGCCAGCCGACATACCCGAAACATTGCTTCGGCAACATTGGTTATTTATCAGTTTGACGAGGTGTTGAGTTCAGGAGGCATCTGTTTAGGACCAGCAACCAACAACATGGAAGAATACCACACTGTCATTGGACTGTTGACCCAAGNTATCCGTAGTCCTATCCTGCTACGTCTACACTTACAAGTTCGCCATCTTGAACGAATGCTTGATCACATTGAATATAGACACATTCCAAGAGAACTTAATAGTGTTTTAGATTCGTTAGCTAATTATATCATGGATCGGTATCTAGCCCACAGATAAGATTCAAGGAAAGAAAAAACTGTACATTACATGTAAATTAAAACACATCACAGACATCATCATGTACAAATCATTGACATCATAAAAACTCGAAACTGTATCTATATATATATATATGGCGTGACTGAAATGTTTGCTTTACATCAAAAAGTGTGTAAAAGAGAAAAATATTGGGCCTTTCCACCCATACAACGTCGCCTGACAAGGCATACAAAACATGATCACCGGAGAGATTCTAATCTCCCTGCACTACATTATGTTGTGAGTAACACACTACTGCACGCACTACGTGCCTCAACAGAGAATTAACACTCTCCGGTACTCCTACAGTGTGTCGTTGCAGATGTAAAGGAACATCCCCCCTCTACAGAGGAGGGATGCCCATCGTAAGGCCTTGGAGGTTTCTTTTGACCTCCCAGAGACCCATCACTGGTACCACCAGATCTGTTACAACTGGGGTGCCTCCACGATGCCCTGGTACTGGTATATCAACAGGGCGCACTGCTCCCTTGTTTGCATGTTGGAAACAAAAAATCCATTAAAACTCTTTTACATACCCAAAAGAATACATATACATCAAAAACTTAAAAAACAAAACTAGACAAGGTATGGCTTAATCTCTTACCCGACTCGTCCTAGTCTTCCCCCGCAGGCAAAATCAAGTCCATACTCCCACGAAAGTCTACATCGGTATAGGGGAAGTCCTCTATCCAGAGGTACTGCCGTCTCAACCAGGCAAAGAAATCGCCAGTGAAGTGGAACTCTGACTCCGAAACTAGCCTTGGAGACAGACTAGTCCACCTTTCCATCCTTGGTTCATCCACTAGTCGTACTGTCAGTGCTATCTGAGGCTGCATCTGAGGGATGCGCTCTAGGAAAAATGAAACTAAGAACGAGCCATAGCCGAACTGCTTCTGACCAGTCCTGCACCATGAAATCTGTTCCTTTACATTCCGAAGGAACGCTGCACTCCAATTGAACAATGTTGGTTCTAAACACTGAACACCATAGGCCACCTATGATCTCGATGCCAAATGAGCACTAGTGCTACCGGTCACGCTTTTGATAGCAAATAATATAGATCAAAGAGGCATATCTCATATATTCTTGATAGGGATCCTGCCCCCTACCAACCTTGCTCCCGGAACACAGTGGCGTGCCAGATACACGTCCACCTGCTCAGGTAATGCCCTCTGCCCAGTAAAAGCTATGGAGACCCCTCTTTTTGAGAGGCTGATCAAAAAGTACACATCTTCCAAATCAATGGTTAGGAGTTGTGTACCAATACGGAATCCTTGTTCCGTAACGTCCCAAAGGCCAATCATGTGCTCAAGTAGTAGAATCTCTCTCTTCGTTTTTTGCAATTTGAAAAACTTGAGCAAGCTGCAAGCTCGCAAAGAGGCCCACGTACGAGGACTTCGTAGAGAGGCTAAATCATCCATCTCGTGTTTCCTCTCTTTCCATTCGATCATGATTGCCGAAGACACCTACAAAACAAAAAAATCAAGGATTTCGTTATTCCTCACGTTTTGGTGATTTCGACGATTTTCAAAAAGCATTTTAAAACATGAAACAAAGTACCCATGTCATCTAAAAGAAACCAATCACTCTTTTTTAACCACCACACCCTTTACATTTGTCAAATAATGATTAAAACGTTTTAAAAATGCAAAATGACTTTGGGGGGTACGTGGGCATTTGGGGGAGAATTTTTATGAATTCTTTTGCTAAAAATGACTGGTCTAATCAATTGCAAGGGTGTAGACATCCTAACAACCCTTCTCTAATGCATTTTTGTGAAAGAATCCCCCTATTTTATTAACTTTTAAAAAGAGGCCGATTTGGTTCAAAAAGGAGCGACCTAGGGCTTTGTGTTTTAAACAAATAATTCCATGAAAATCATTTTGAAACCATGTAATTGAAAGAGAAAGGGATGGGCACCTACCTATTTCGAACGGTGAGCGAAATGATCAATCATAGCTCTGGCACCGAGAAAAACAAGATTTGCTCCAAAATGGAATTTTCCACTACTCCAAAACCTTGCAAATGAAATGGTAAATGAATTTTCAAATCATGTGTTATTTATAAAATTCCATTCTTGTAAGGTATGTTTTTTTGGGTTTTCTCTAATGATGAAATGGCTTCACAAAAATCTGGTTTGTAGCTTTGGTATCGCAGGTTTCCTGGCAGTCCTGATCGGTTGTTTACCTTGTCGCACTCATGAGCATAGTCTTAGTTCGTTCTCAAGATCGACAATATGAGAACTTAACCGGGTAAACTTTTATCTCTTTTTCAGACCTGTCTGGATACGAAGACACGAAAAAGGAACCCCTCTGGAGTCTCCTTTAAACCCTTTTCAGACTCTCTAAATATGAAAAGATTGTCGAGTGATCTTGCTTCCTTTCACGCTTGTCAAAAAGGTTAGAAAGGGCGTCTTGCGAGTGATAGTTTAACCCTTTTTTGGTCTCGTTGGACTATCGTACGAAAAAAGAACTGAGAGAGTTCTCTTTTTAAGCGTTTTTCCAAACTCTATAATCCCAAAAAACCTTCGAGTTTTCTGTCTTTGGACTCATTAAAGCACACATCGACAGGCCCATAGGGGACCGATCCCTTACTTCTTCCAGTTCGTTAAACAAAGGAAGAGGAACTTACCGAAGGTGAGTTATATCGAGCATGTGTTATCCTCATCGAGCTCGTTAAATCGAAAAGAGGTACTCATCTATCTGGATGGGGGAAAAATTGAAAGGAGCAAGCCAAGCAGTCTCTTGAGAACATCGTCCAACACTTCTTAGAGTCACCCTTGAACATGGCACTTTGTTATTTATACACATCATAATCCACTAAACCTCTACACTGAGCCAATCCTTTGAGTTCCTTTCACTCCTCTAGGTCACCTGACGCAAGTCATCGCGTCCATTGCATAAGTATTGGTCCACGTCACGTTTTGCTATTGTGCCTCAGTGTTCAAGGGAAGTATCCGCCTCGAGAGTCAACCATCCCAAATATCTTGTCTCAAAACCTGTGTCAGTCCATGTTCTTTTGATCTACCAATTACATCTTTATGTGTGTTTCACGTCGTTGATGGGGGATACATCAAGGCCCTCCCTCGACGAGTCTATTCCCGTTGACTTCAACACATTATCCGGAAATTAGACTTAGAAACTAATTAGTACTTTGGGACCTACATGCCTCAATGGTAGGCCTCCTCATCTTCGACAATGGGTTTACACCATTGACCTCTGATCAAATGATTCCATGGATGTTCGACCTTAGCTCATCTATTCACGTTCGATGGAATGTACTAAGGTACCTTGGGAATCATTGACATTAATGGTGATCTCCCTCGCACTTGTTAACGGTTTACCTCATTGACCGGTAATCAAGTGGTTTCTGCCATGTTCGACATCAGGACATCTATTCACATGGTTAGGATCGTATCACACTAGGATTGGTAAGAATACCCTGGGTTGAGCCATTGAGCCATCACTTTGATATATGCATTGCCCAGGTTGCAAAGGAGTTTTTTATTGGACAAAGAACACGTACACTGTTACATAGATCCACTTTGTATTGGTCGTGGCTACGTCTTGTCATCTCGTAGATCCACTGTGTATTTTTCGTGGCTACGATCAGTCCGAGTCATCAAAGCATAGATCCACATTGTATCTTCGGTGGCTATACCCTTTTATCAATATAATTATGGATTCGTAGTGTATATTATGGCGGCCATACCTTACAAGTCTCGATCACCCAAGCATAGGTATGCCTGCCTTGGGTTTTGAAATATGTCATGATATTTGTTGGATGTTTGTGTGCAGCTTTCGCCAGGTTCTCCGAGTCTATACCCTTGCTCGAATGTATACAAAGTATTTCGGTCATCAGTTCGCATCTTCTGACTTCATACTTTGGGGGGAAATCTGTTACACATCAAAATTACTCAACTGGATAAGTGTCACATATTCCTCTCAATTGGTGTAAGTGTCGCAACTTCCTTACAACTTTCGCAAGTGTTGCAAGTTGGTTACAAGTGTCGCAAACGTTGTTTAATCATGATACCATCATGACGACACTAAGGAGGCACTTAAAACATCTTATGTACTTGATTTGGAGAAGAAGAACTGGTTCAATGGAGTCAAATAACTCTTAACACCTGAATAGGGCCTTCAATCAAGAGTTTGGAGGGTGAACGCTCCCCTAAAACAACCTTAGGAGCACTGGAGCTCCCCTATAAGGCCTCAGGGAGCGTTATAACGCTCCCTCACCATTCTGTAGGAGTGTTGTCCACTTTTGAAGCACTGGTGCTCCCCTTAAGCTTCTTAGGGAGCGTTCTAGCGCTCTGATGCCCCTTTTGAAGGAGCGCTCCCTAATCTGGGTCAGTTGTTAGCCCGTTGAGGAGAATGAGGAAAGGATATTTCGAGATTGGGAGGAAGTTGTGCTTGAATTCTTGGTTTCATCAACAGATACCTGATCTAAGGAGGAGGTTCGTAACTTGCTCTAAAGATAACTCAAGAGGTTAAGCTCCTCTCAACCTATATAAGCAAGCTCTATGATGGTGGAAAGAAGGAAGAATTGTTAGCATGAAACCTATGATCTCATAGAAAACACACAGTCAGCCAAAGGAGAAGTGATCAGTGAAGCTGTTGTCAGCTAGGTTGTGGATCTGTAGAGCAAGGGTTAGACGAAGAGGACTTGATGAAGCTATTGCATTCGCATCTACGATTGTAAGTACTGTTGTCGTTATTCTCACTAATATGACATGCTTGGCCTGTTTCTTTCTAGTTTGTGTCTGATGTTACATAAACTTATCATTAACTGATAGATCTATTTTCAAGCTAATATCAATAGAGTAGGAAGTAGTCGTATCTTGTTTGTCTGCAGATCTCAGCGAGGAGCAAAGGATTGGAGCGCAACTCAGAGCGTGCAGGGACAAACGTCGATAAAGAGGTACTTCTGTTATCCTTCCTTCTCATGTATTAGTTTATATAGATTTGAAAGGAAGTCAGTGTCCACGTTAAGAATTTTTCTGTCTAGGGTTAAGGTCAAGCTCTTAGAGGCGATCTACCTGTCCGCAGGGAGATTTTCCTACAACAGTAAGGAACCCAAGTTTGGTTAATGAATAATGTAATGGATATGAGTGAACCTGTAGGTGAGACTATTCTAGATGGATAGTATATGTCATTTTGTTTCCGGTGATACGTGGTATGTCACGTAGTTCCTTGCGGTTGAGGAGATATGGCTTAGTGGAGTTGGAGAACCCTCATGAGTTATATAGAATCATCTAGAAGATCAAAGAATTCAATCTATTCCAAAATTTCCTAGAAGAAGTTTACTAGTCAAAGTGGTTGTAACTAGGAGTTAATCATGAGTTAAGTTGTTCCAAAAAGAAAATAATTAGAAATAAATTAGTTGCAACTAGAAGTGGTGAGTTTAATATTTTTGGATAAAGTGGTTGTAAGTGGAAAAAGTAGTTAGAAGTGGGTTAGAACTAAAAGAAGGAAGTTGGGTAAAATCTTTAGAAGATAACCCCTAGAGGAAGGTACTTGGAGAGTATAAATAAGAGAGAAAAGGTCTCTTATTAGCATCCATCGACCACATTGAATATATATTATCGTAAAATATTTATCGCATGTACTCATTGATAGATATGAAGCTGCACAAGTCTAAGGAAGCGAAGGAAAAATGACGATAAAGTTTATTGGCCAAAGTGGAGTGCAAATAAATTGTGAAAAACCCTAGTTAGGGTTATCCCCGTAGGTCACCCAGTAGTCGTCCCACAAGGCACCCTCGTGGGTTGATTAGATCTCGTTACATGAGGACCCATTGGAAGCCTCACCTATGTCATGTGAGGCACTACTAGAACTGAGGGTTGACGCATGGTTCAGGTTGCATAGGCCGAGCAGAGGTTGCATGAAGTGTGACATTGTTCAGGTATGTCATATCAAGCTACAAGACCAAAAAATTATGCTACATAATTCGATATTTGTGATAGCTTTAGGTATGAAAATATGGGCTTGAGAATTGTAATGCCCATATATATATCTCTAAACATCGTTATCCTCATAAGCAGTTTATTTCTTAACTAAGACAATATCTATTCAGCATAATATTGATATTCATACCAGCGACTTCAGTAATTTAGATTCATCAAAGATTAACAAATTCATAGAAGAATGAAACAAATGCATAATTTAACAGGTTACTTGGTTCTGATGCTAATTTTCGTTGCCAACTGCGTTGCTGCTACTCTACTGCTACCTGCTACACAGTCCAGTCCTGCTGAAAACACAGAAAAATAATTGCCCAAAACGATTGTCCACCCTGCCAACTAGGAAAGCGACCTAGCTCCAGGATATCTACGGATATCCTGGCCCCCGTGCCCAAAATCTCTAGCAACTCGGTGCCTGCTTGATCAATATGTCACAACCAGAAAATCTCGTGCCTCAATCTGAGCTCACCAATCTCATAGCAAAGCTCTCGGCTCTTTGCAGATAGCAAGAAAATAGTCCTCAAAAACCATTCCGCCCCGTCGAATGGTGCGCACATCCCCCTCTTCCCTTCCCTTATTCCTCCCGACCGACTCATGCCTTTACTCCACAACCACCCCCCTGTCCTCCGTCCTTCATTCCTTCATTAATATTTTATCATCTCGGGATTTCTGGGCTTCTCGCCCTGCATACGCAACCCTCTACTGCATACGCAATCCCTGTTATCTCATTTTTTTATTGATCTCTTAAATTTATGTCACAAGTCATTAAATGTGATCTTTAGTTTGATTATTACTTGATTAATCACACTTATTTTCTTTAATTAATTTTTCTTTGTAATCTTTAATCATTTATTCAATTAGGGTCATTACATACACCCACCCTTCAAGAAACTTCATCCCAAAGTTAAGGTATCTGATGTTACAAATGAAAAAGGCATGGTTCATACATTCACAGCAAGTAACTGACAATATCAGTAAGTAAATCAAGAAGTCCATACATACTAATGTATATGTACAAGGAATGCATGTGTAGCTAGTACATGCAAACCTCGTGCATGTACTAATAATCAGACTGTCATTCTTTAATAATTTACGTATGCATTCAATCCAGTCAGCAAGGCTAGTCTTTCATAATAGACAACAATCATTAATTGTTTAAGAAATTCTTTAATCACAATTATCTGGTTCAATAATTTATTTTAAACAACTGTGGTTTAGTTACATCATAATGAATATTCATATATACACATTTTTCTTCATCAACTCCCACCACATGAC
>ML795792.1:189632-221373 GCA_009831015.1 Picea engelmannii
ATCTAAACATCGTTATCCTCATAAGAAGTTTATTTCTTAACTAAGACAATATCTATTCAGCATAATATTGATATTCATACCAACGACTTCAGTAATTTAGATTCATCAAAGATTAACGATTTCATAGCAGAATGAAACAAATGCATAATTTAACAGGTTACCTGGTTCTGATACTAATTTTCGTTGCCAGCTGCCTTGCTGCTGCTCTCCTACTACCTGCTACACAGTCCAGTCTTGCTGAAAACACAAAAAAATAATTGCCCAAAACGATTGTCCACCCTGCCAACTAGGAAAATGACCTAGCTCCAGGATATCTACGGATATCCTGGCCCCCGTGCCCAAAAACTCTAGCAACTTGGTGCTTGCCTGATCAATATGTCACAACCAGAAAATCCTGTGCCTCAATCTGAGCACACCAATCTCACAACAAAGCTCTCGGCTCTCTGTAGATAGCAAGAAAACAATCCTCAACAACCATTCCCCCCTGTCGAATGGTGCGCACATCCCCCTCTTCCCTTCCCTTATTCCTCCCGACCAACTCACGCCTTTACTCCACAACCACCCCCCTGTCCTCCGTCCTTCGTTCCTTCATTAATATTTTATCATCTCGGGATTTCTGGGCTTCTCGCCCTGCATATGCCACCCTCTACTGCATACGCAATCCCTGTTATCTCATTTTTTTACTGATCTCTTAAATTTATGTAACAAGTCATTAAATGTGATCTTCAGTTTGATTATTACTTGATTAATCACACTTATTTTCTTTAATTAATTTTTCTTTGTAATCTTTAATCATTTATTCAATTAGGGTCGTTACAAGAATATTCCCTTCAGACATCATTGGCTGAATGATATATGTTGCATAAGGTATATTTACAGAGGTACAATGTTGGTATTTGTGTTTATCATTGGCACACTTGGTGCGATATATTTGAGGCATTTTCTTGTATATGGATGAGGAATGGTCTTATCAGTTTGGGCATCTTCCTAGAAGTATTATTGTTGTATAATAATTTCTTTAGTGAATGGTTATGAGGAAGATATGATGAATTAAATTTCTCATCCATTTATGTTGATTTATTGGCATATCTTGTTGTGCATTATGAGCGTCATTGGTTAGCGGTTTTGTCATATGATTGGTTCATGCATGGTACATGTTTGAGGGTTTTTGGATAAGATTTATTGCTGAAGTTATTGGTACATTTTGAGGTTTCATTATAGTGAGAGTTTTATGCATTGTTTATGTAAGGGTTTATGGTATTTGGTTTATTGATCTAGGTGGATATCGATGGCCACCCACCTTTTTCGACTAGCTCAAAACAGTTTTCTAGCAAATTTGGCAATTTATTATTTTTAGCGGTTTTTAACTTCCAGGGCCATTTTGAGGGCCCAAATGAAGGGTTTTCAAGATCAATGTTCTCAATGATATATAAATGAATTATTTATCCCCCAAAATTAATCTCCTCAACGATACCTTTCCAATGAGCTATCATACGCCTAAATCGGAGATCGTATGCAAAATTTACGACCCCGAGAAGTTGATGTACTAACTTACCCAAACAGGGCCCACATGACTTTTGGCACTTAATTTCCTAGGGTTAGGTTTTTGGATGTCTAGGACTTTTGGCATTCCTATTTATTGTAAAAATTCCTTCATAACCTCATTGTAATCATCTTCTTGTGAATGCGAGTAGCCGTCACATCTCTTCTCAGAGATAAGCTGCCACCATTCTAGCGAGTCTTTCACTCTGTATTTTTACAATCTCTATACATTTCTTTCATTAATAGAAATTGTGTATTACTATATATGTATGTTTATGGTTGCATATATGATATATTTCTGTTATATTATTTAATATATGTGATATCTCTGTTCATTTCTTTATTATATGTTCGATCTCATTTCATATCGAAAATAATCTAGATCAGTGGTATCAGAGCAGACTGTTCTTGGTTTGTTTTTTTAGTGCATGTCCCCAACAAGGTCTGAGTATAGCAAGTTGGGTCTCAAGATTGTATCTCTTGAGGACAATCTCTCTCTCACACCCAAGAAACCCTCAATGGTGGAAGAAAAGAAAAACGACGGAGTAGACGATGTTATTAGTTTGTTGCTTGAGTAAGCTGTCACGCGACAGAGGGGTGAAATGATGGAGAATTTTTCCCACATCCTTCAATGTCTATCGATAGCAACAAGTGCATATTCATCAAGCAGCCACTTTGGAGGCACCTTGCCTTTCAAGGTACAAGTTAATTTTGATATTCTTGTATTTGAAGGATAGATAGATGCAGAAGCCCTAGACAAATGGTTAAATCTGCTAGAAGGTTATTTCTCTGTTCACAATTTTTTCAACAAAGAAAAGATCACCTTCGCACTCCTTAAAGCTCTCCCCCGTGTCAAACATTGGTGGGAAAATTATTGGGAGAAGAGTTCCACAGAGGAGTATGAAATATATGGAGCCAATCCCACTTGGGATTTTTTTGTGGATGAGGTAAAGGAACAATATTACCCTATTGGCAACTATGAGGACTAGTGCATGAGATGGACCGCACTGCGGCAAGAGAGGGGCCAAGCAGTTCTAGAGTTCACCAATAACTTCCATACCTTGCGCACCAAGCTGGGTATCAAAGACTCCAAATGAAATTTGGTTCTGAAATACCGTGGGGCTCTACATAGATACATCCAAACTGAAATGGATTTTCTGGACATCTCATCACTCCGTGTTGCCTATCGATATGTTGTTAAAATCGAGCATAAATTTAAGCACCAGAACAAATGGGATTTTGGTTCTGCAAATCCACAACAACCAAAGTATGACAAAGACGTCCTTAACAAATAGTCTCCCAAAAACCAGTCTAATCCACATGAAAAGAAGGGTCACGGGAAGACAAAGAAGGACACCAAAAAATGGTGCGATTTCCTTAAAAGACCCTGGCACAACACTGATGAATGGCGCTCAAAATAGTCATTGGTGGTCGAGATCAAAGACAAGGAGCCGAACCTTGATTCAGAATTTGATTATGAAAATACTGGTAAAGGACAGATCATTGACGCAGACCCCACTTCTATTTTCGTGACCACAACAATTCAACCAGAAGAACCAACAGATCCTGAATAGGGGGGGAACCTTTCTCATTCACAAATGTGGGTGAAGGGGACCCCGCTGCATTTTATTGTTGATAGCAGAAGCCAGAAGAATCTCATCTCAGCAGAGGTCGTTAAACATTTGGGATTGTCAACAACACCACATCCGCAACAATACAACATTGGGTGGCTTCGCCAAGGACGAGATCTTCGTGTCATCCAACAATGTTGATTGCCATATGGCATCCAACCCTTCTAGAATGAGGTATTATGTGATGTTTCCCCACTAGATTTCTGTGATGTTCTCTTGGGACAACCATATATGTGGAAGCACCACATTGTTTATGAGTCTTGACCCCGCAGTGACATTGTTTCTCTAGGGGGTCATCTCTACAGAATACTAGACGTAGTTTCGACTACTTTTCCACCTAAAAAGTGCTGCAAGGTAGTATCTCATACTACAAAATTCAGCTTCTTCACAAACTGTTCAAAATGGGAACAAAAGGACACTACAACCACTACAGCTTCACCCCAAGCACCTTATATCCAACAGAAGCAGGTCGATAAGGTTGCAGCAAAGCGAAAAGATTCCTTTTGCACACCTTTATCTCATGTATCCCAACTTGTTGAACAACCTCATCCTCAACAGGTAAATGATAGACTTCCATAAACTGAACAACACGACGTCTCTAGAAAGGCAAGCAACTCACCAAGATGCAAATTCAACAAACGCTTTTCCCTCTCCCCCGAGAACTCAATGCAATGGAGACCATTGCTTCCTAAGAAGGGAGGATTGATCTAAGTGGATATCGGTGGCCACCCACCTTTTCCAACTGGCTCAAAAAATAGTTTTCTGGCAAATTTGACAATTTACTATTTTTAACACTTTTTAACTTCTGGGGCCATTTTGAGGGCCCAAATGAAGGGTTTTTCAAGATATAGGTTCTCAATGATATCCAAAGGCATGATTGATCCCCCAAAGTTAATCTCCTTGATGATACCTTTCCAACGAGCTATCATACGCCTAAAACAGAGATCGTATGCAAAAGTTACGACCCTGGGAAGTTGATGTACTAACATACCCAAACGGGGCCCACATGAATTTTGGTGCTTCATATCCTAGGGTTAGGTTTTTGGATGTCTAGGACTTTTGGAATTCTTCTTTATTGTAAAAAGGTCTTGAAAGTCTCATTGTAATCATCTTCTCACGAATGTGAGTAGCTGTCACATCTCTTCTTAGAGATAAGATGCCACCATTCTAGCGAGTCTTTCACTCTATATTTTTATAGTCTCTGTACATTTCTTTCATTAATAAAAATCGTGTATTACTTTACATCTGTGTTTATGGTTTCATGTCTGATATATTTCTTTTATATTATTGAATATATGCGATATCTCTATGCATTTCTTTATTATATCTCTGATCTCATTTCGTGCCGAAAATAATCCAGATCATTTATAGAGAGCATGGTGTATTGCTACAGGTATTTCGTTGGTTATATTGGTGATATTGTGCATATGGTTGAGAGTTTCCTTGGTGATTGATCTTGGTGAATATATCTGATTTAGTTGATGATATTGATGAGACATGATGAGGTTGCCATGACAAGTTTTGTTTTGCATAGTTGATGTACTTTTGGTATATCTTGACATATTGCTTTCTGTCTACAAGTTGGGTCTTTCACTTGAGGGTTGGAATCCTCACAGCTTAGTTGGTGATGAGATATGGAAGTTGATTATTTTATTTGAGAGTTGGAACTCTCTTGGAGTTGGTGCTCCTTTTTCAGTTGGTGTTGATAAACACATAAGATTGTAGTCTTGATGTAACAACATAATACAAAATATAACACATATATATGGTGCTCATTGTGTTCATTATGATGATGGTTCATAGTTATTTATTATTGATGAATGTTGTTGATATATGATTACATAGAAGCAACTAATAGTGAATGCAAGTAATGAATGACAATGTTTGAAGTGGTTGCTAACTAAAGGAAGAAATAATTGTGAAAATATATATACATTGATCCCCCCATCTCATTATGGTCGGTGTGTCCAAAAAATTCCTCTCCATATCTCTATTTTTGAAATTATTTTTCTATAGCCTAGACAATTCAAATATTGACGAAAATACAGAAACAGATAGAGTTGGTTGTGTATATTCAAATCTACACAGCCTATAATACATACCTCTCTATTTATTCTATAATTTTTTGTTGGCATAACCATTTCTCAAATGATTTATACGAAGAATTGTAGGAGAACGATATCTATGGTCTATTTTTTTTTTTTATCATCTTAAGCTGTTTTAACCTACACAAACAAAATATAATGTAATTTTAGGGATATGTTAACTTTGATAAATTTTTAAAATATATAAAATTAATATTATAAATTTACAAATCAAACACGACACAAGAAAAACGAGTTCTCTACAAGTATAGAATTTTTTGGAATGAAATTCCATTGTTAAGGTACTCAATGCCTACACAAACAAAAACATATACCCTATATTTTGTTGGAAAAATAAGATACCGCTATTAGAAAAAATCAAATTTGACATAGTTATTCACAATTTCTATGAATAAACAGTGTATATTAGGAAATCTAATTCAATTTCCTATGTTTCATCTTCTTACACCATATTCATATTCATTGTAAAATTACCTTGAATAATCCCTCCAAGTTAACAAATTATTGTTTTTACAGGTTTTTATTTCCACTAATACGTCATGAGAGACCATCATTAGCCTGCACTCACCCACATGCATGCTAAAAGTAAATGAGCAGGAAGGAAGGAAATAAATCGATTCCAAATGGTTGCCTAAAGTATCCTGTAAGCTCCACTCAATATCACTCTAGCTCCAATGTTTCAAAAAATATCTTTCATGATCAACCCACAAGAGACACCTTTCTTATTCCTCATCAATCAAATAAAGAATTTTTTATAAATAAAGTTATAATCTGATTTCCCAATCAAACTAGAACAACCAAAAACCTCATTAAAGATGCTAAAATTTGAATAAATAAAAAAGAATTATTTTTTTGGGGGGAGAAGATAGATCCATATTGACTTATAAGGCAGATACAAAAGTAATGATATATAGAGATTCACAGTTTTACTCTCGGATCCGAGACCCAAACTCTTCCTCCTTAGCCACAAATATACATTTGTCCACTAGTACAATCTATGAACTATATAATAATGAGATGACCATCTAAATCGATGAATGAAATATTACCAAAGTTTTGGTCACGCTATTAAAAATGATTCCCTACTCTCAGAAGTGGTAAACTCACAACCAAAAATCCTCACTAAAATTCTCTAGCATAAGGATGCTTGTAATAGGCTCACTTCCATTAGCTTTGGTTCTCTTACATATAGATTCTTAACGACATATTAAAGGGTTTCATGGAATGCATATCATGCACATGTAATCCATGCACAAATTCTATGCGATCTTTTGGATTTTTCCAACTCATATCTTTTCATCTTTCCTCGTGATTTTCTATTTTTCAAACTTTTAAGAGGTGGCTGCATGTTTTATATGGTAAACTTGTGACTAATTTCATATAATTTATGTGAAATCCATGATTGCAATATATTTTCGTATGACAAAACATGGCCCTCATGTCCTTTTGAAGAAAAACTCTTTTATGAAAAAAATCATCTTGGCCCAAGTGTGTACAATTTGACATATTACATATACCTTGGCCCATGGTT
This sequence comes from Picea engelmannii, assembly GCA_009831015.1. Taxonomy (NCBI): domain Eukaryota; kingdom Viridiplantae; phylum Streptophyta; class Pinopsida; order Pinales; family Pinaceae; genus Picea; species Picea engelmannii. The sequence continues at coordinate 196,442 of ML795792.1, forward strand.
CCAAATACAGTTATAATTGATTCCCCATAAAGTATGAGGTAAAAAGAGGAATGAGGAATGATAGTTGAAATACATTAAAAATAATGGGTGTTGATAAGTGGAATAAGGAGTAGTTATACATATAAAGGAAACAAGAATAACCTACAAAAAAAGATCAATCAATCAAATATAAATCATCCTTGAGGTGGGTATACCAATGCTCAGGTATACCAATAAGCATAGTTGCCAACACATTACACTATAGATCCACAAAGTAAAATGCAATGCCATGGACAGACTACAAGGGGAACACCTTCTTGTGGAGTTTTTTATGAAACCTCCCTGAAAAATTCTTCCTGTAGTTATTTATATCGGAGGTCAGTGGCCATAGGTTTTTGCAGAGTATTTTTTTTTTGGTGTTCCTTTATGGAAGATATTCATTGATGTGCATCTAAAAACCACCACACTAGTGCTTAAATTTTCAAACACCCCATCACTGTTCATAGAGGAGGAGGGTTGTGAGAGGTTTTTGTGGAGACAAATTATGCACTACTATACTTCACTTAACTAATGACACTGCTAACATACCGATTTATAAATTTTAATTTAGCGGTGCAACCATTGTAATCCAACACATCAATATTGTATACAGAAACACATTGGGACATACATTGCCCTATTTTTCATAGCGGGGATTCTCATTAGAATCATTGTTCTTGGTTCTCTATCCTTTACAACATGGTGTATCCTTAAGAAAGAGCCAAAACAAGCACACAATCAGATTCTACCCGCACTGACACATTTTTATTTATTAACCGTACAAATGGCCCAACATTGTATGAAAATTTAACCTAGCAATGCAAATTTTTTATCCAACCTCACCAGTGAAAACCAAACATAGAACACCTCAACACATAAATGTTCAAGTGCACCTCCATACTTTATAAAAATCATACACACACCAAATATATCACATTGGTGTTGTTTAATATTACCCATCGATACACTTCACTTAACTAATGGTATTGCTAACATAACGATTTATAAAATTTAATATAGCGGTGCAACCATTGTAATCCAACGCATTGGTATTGTATACAGAAACATACCTGGACATATATTGACCAAATTTTTATAGTGGGGCATATAATTGGACACATAGTTCTTAGTGCTCTATCCTTTGCAACACATTGATGTACAAAACATTGGTGTTCCATTATCACAATGGTGACAGTGCGTTAATAGTAACTCGTCACACTGCTTCAACTGTGATAATGAATTTTATCTTAGCGGTTCATATGAGTCCACTAAATGCACAAATGTTGTAAATACAATGTCATTGATAGACAACATGTCGATTCTTTCGTAGACATGGCACACTGGTGCATTTTGTTTAACAAAGGCCACTGTTGATTTGTGCGTTATAAATTTTAGCGTTACAGAGAATGTTTGTTAAAAAGATGAAATGATATTGATAAAATCACTTTGTTGGTGTAGATAGTCCTATGGGACCCACCTCTTAGATGTGTTGTTATTTTGAGATAGCGCACCGACCACGAGGTGTATGAACTATTGAGGGTGCACCAATTTATCCTAAATATTTATTTGCAAAAAAAATGGATTTTTTTTAAGTACATGTCATTTATATATGCATTTGTTTTATAAATTCAATTTATTTTATCTTTATATATGTTCCTAACAATATTTGTATGTGAATCAAAGAAAAATATTATGAGAGTTGGAGGAGGCACAGCGGTGGCGGGTCAAGAAATATTCTTTTATGCGTGAGTGGGAGGCTAGGGAAAGGGATAGGGAGGCTTACCCTTTCACTATTTTATATCATAATCATGAAATTTTGATGGATATTGGCCTTTTGAATTTTTATTAGGAGGGAATATCCCTTAGGGGGAACTATGCATTGTTAGAGTAGTTGATCCATCGATGGGATCATGGGAGACATGGGTTCAGGGTCGGCTTCGATCTGTGGTATCATCCCATGGAGGATGATGTATATTTTATCACTGGGTTTTCCAAGAGGGGGGTATATTTTCCTCATTTCCCTGGGATATCACCCGATGCTACAGGAGATATGAAACTAACATATGTGTAGAGATATGTCAGTTCAAATATTACTTTGACTTTGTAGTTCCAATTTAAAGGTGGTCAGTTGCAGATAGGTGCATTTGAAAGAGAGCGCATTAGGTGCATGTGTTATATTTTATCGTCACTGTCACATTATAGCTCTGATGGGAAACAAATCAATTTTCTTATGTTGTATTATGTAGATAGTTTATTGCAGGAGCCTCGATTGATTAGGTGGGAGGAAATGTTTTTGAGACATTTTTTCATGCATTAGATCATCGTCACTCTTTTTTATTATAAGACAAGATTCTTCCCATTCATGTCTAAGATATATACACAATTTTTTGAGAGGGTTCATGCCACTCAGCTAGCGATACCCCACTTTATTTTTAGGCATATGTTTGATTCATATATGCACATGTAAAGGAAGTTGATTCCCAAGAGGGGCCAGTCCGATTATCTCATTACTCCAGTGGGAAGGTTGGTTATTGATTTATTGTCTAGAGAGGATGATAATGTCCTGGATATTGTAGACTACCTATATGCGGGGATATATTAGAGAGGATCTATAAAAATTTGATTTACAGCAGAGGAGCCAACATATGAGAGAGGTAATATTATCATTATGTTTTTATCAATCTATTTTCATATTTTTATGTCTTATTTAATGCACATGTAATTTATTGTAACATTTTATTTCAATTATCTTTTAATTATTATCTATTTTTTTGCATATATTGGCACATATTATGAGGATGCACCTCCCTAACATGAGTAAGAGGTGATGGAGGAGGTAGAGAAGTAGCCTCCATTATTACAAAGACCCCACATGCCACAAAATTTGGATTTTAGAGTCTGGCTAGAGGTGGAGGATGAGCTATGACATGTCATGACTAGTCACAAAGTTGTATATATACCTCTTAGAGACATATTATGAGTAAAGGCAATATATACTACATGATTATGTTGATGCACCATATTTTTGGTGTGGTCAACCTCATTGATACGTTGAGGGTTGGTGCTCATGATCGCACTACATCTAGCTCATCAATAGAGACATCCACATCCTCTAATCCACCACATGATCCTCCTCCTCCTCCTGATTCTCCTCCACATATGTCAATTGTATCATCTATCGATCGTCCATCCATGTCTCCTCCTCCTCCTACTCCTCCTCCTCTTGTTTCCCCTCCACATGTGTATGAACCTGTATACATGCCTCCTCCTCCCCATCCTCCCCCTCTTCCTCTTCTTGTTTAACCATCCACTTATCATTGTCTTTCTCTTAGTACATATGTATCATCATCCACCGATCCCTCTCTTCCTTCTCTTCTTCCTCATGTGTCACAAGCTTCTAATGATTTGGACACTATGATCACATTGGGTAATATTGATGCACATATTAATGATACTAATATAAATACACTTGATAGTGCGCTCATGCTGGCATTTGTTTCTACGATAATTGTTCTTGATAGAGGCTCTACCTATGGAAACAGATAAATTGATTCACCTGGATCTGGTAGTGGGCCTAGCTAGGAGTGGTACTGATTAACATTTATACTAATTGTTTTATATTTGACTGGAGATCTAGATATGACATGTTTATTGCATATTTTGTTGAGATGTAAGTTTGACATGTTTATTCATATGTATATCCTTCATGTATATTATGTTTTTCATATAATTTTGTGGCTGTTGTTGTTGTTTGATTTATAAAATGTAATATGAGTATAGTAATGATGAACATTGTTAATGACTTCTTTGTTTTTAAGTGAAATTTGATATGTATCACTCATTTAAATTTATAGTTTCCATATAATGTTTAACTTTACTTTTATGAAAGTGTTTAATTTGGATTGTGATTGCAAAACATTATAACCATTAATGCCATATAATGTTTAATTGGTGTTCAAGGTGAATAATTTGTTGTCCAACAAGATATAATATGTTGATTAAACATGTCTAGAAACATAAAAAACTAAATATGATAAGTGAAATGTTTGTGATTTGAATATTTATGTCTTTTTGTATATTATAATAATAACATTGTAAAATAAGTATTCACTAATAATAATGTTGATGATGTAATAATAATGTGATTTTTTAGTTTTAATTACTCAAAGATTACAAGACAAAGTTATAATGTAATTGTTTACTAAAATAACAATGATTATATTTTATTAATATTTATTTTTTCCAAAGATTTTATTAATTTATATTATCAAACTATTATAATATATGAAATTTACTCAATTAAATTTGAAATAATAAATATAGAGAAGAATAATAGGTTTTGATCTATAAACTTTCGATGAAATGGTTTCACAATGTTTTACTCTAATACAGACTTTATGAATCTTTTATTAAAAACCAATATCACCCAACATTTTAGAATTAGTATTTTAAGAATTAGTAAAATTGACAAAGGATTCTATACTTTTACATAAGTATGGATCATTAAATTTTTCTTTGATTCTAACTAGGATTTATAAAAACACTCTTTTAGAATTTCCATGTCTTTCCTATATTGACACTTATTTTTAAGGAGAATTCCAAAAGAATTACTAAGATAAGATTATATAATTATAAAACTAAAGGATGGAGTGGAATAGGTGAAGGACATGATAGTTCCACTAGTTTAGGTGGGGAATGCCATCAATGTTGGTAACGCCAAGTACACCACAAGTACTATAGATGTTGCACAAAGTTTTTTTTTTTTGGAGTTGTCCTTAGAAGTTCCATCAAAGTAAGTAAATTTATTTGAATTTTGGTTTTCTCAAACAATAAAATTTTTGTGGTTTGAATATTTTTTAAGATATTCATTTTTCATGAAATAAAATATAATTTAAAATAAATATTTACTATTGTATGCCACCAACTTTGTGATATCTCAATTAATGCTTAGTAATTCAAAGGTTAACATGTCCAAACAATTTGTTTACATGAAATTAGTCTACATTTCCATCACCCTGATTATCTTCCTCACTTGCCATTGTTACATTTTGTTCTAAAAAAGATGTTATATATTTCATCATGTCTCAGTACAAACCACATATCCCCATCCAACACATCTAGGTAAAAAAAAAACACTTGGTTGCAATGTTTTGGGAAAACATAAGGCTCCTTACTTGCAACCCACATTTTTTCATATTTAAAACATATTATCCCATTTTAATGAGCTTCCTTTACATTTCTCCAGTGGAAGGAATCCCACCACTTGCAACAAACAATAACACATTGAAATGATCAAAATTCCACTTGCATGATCTCTTGTATATTTCGAATGTAACCTAACTTCCCCTCTATCAATTTTTAATCGTGGTGGCTAGCATGACTAGATTTGTCAAAATCAGCCTCCACTCCACAACCTTGTGTGATGTGGACTTCATCATCATAATGAACATGAAAATTATGTCCATATGCCCACACAAATGGGAATAAATTCACCTGTAAAAGTGCGAACAAAGGAAGGTGTCAAATGTCTAATAACTAAAGCATTAATAAAAACATAACATATGTTACAATTCAAATCTGAAATATTGTTAATAGAGTATGGTACTAAGAGAGGTTATTATAGATCTTTTACACTTGATCTCTATGTTTAGTGCATCCAAATATTCTCCACATGGGTTACAACCAGACACCACATATTTCTCTTGTATCTAGTCAGCCACCCGATTGTTGGGACATAATTTTGGCATGTTTTATTTTAAATGATCGGGATATGGAATGATTCTACCATTAGACCATCTAAATTCCTTCATGTCACTATCCAATTTCCTTCTCTTCTCTTCATACAATGTGATTCATGGTCGTGTTGCCTCCACATTGTAAAGAACGAATTTATTGATGGCATCTATTTCAAAATTTGTTGATGTATACAAAAATTCAAAATGAATAGCATGAGATCAAATATATATTCTCGACTTAAAGAATGAATTTATTGATGGTATCAAAATTTCCAAATTTTCTGATGTATAAAATAGTTCAAAACAAATAGCATGGGATGAAAAATATATTATCGACTTCAATGTAAAAAAATTCTCTATACTAAATCGAAAAAATGTAACTTACTTACTCTTTATCGAGCGCCTTTTTATGTTCGTTTGGAGTATATCCCCTTCCATTTTTTTCTCATATTGATGGTCATAAAAAAATATTTCCCCTTCTATCTTGTCAATTTTCTTGATGTGCTCACTGGCATAATAGAATGACTCATATACTATGTACCCCTCTGCCATAGAGCCCTCCGATTTTTCCCTTTGTTGAACAAACCCCTTCAATTTTTTTAGTTACCTCCCTAAGAAGAACATCCAATGACATCAGATCACCCCAACTAATTCAACCTCATTAGGTAGGTGAATTAGAATATGGAATTGGAATCCCACAAAACTTGTGGGCGATTCCTTCTCAAACATACAAACAATCTTGCGTATATCTCGACGCCATGATGGAATCCTATCCATATGAATATCCCTTGATGTGATCCAATGTACAAATCCAAATAATTTCAATATGGCACATCACAGGTCCTGGGCGACACGCGGAAAAATGATAATGACACTACAATATAGAGACACACATCATTAATTTCCATAAAATTGTGAGTGCATAGGATATTTTTACTGATGTTGGAATATACATATAAAATCATGTATTCAACATACATACACTTAGAAGGTTCAGATGGTCATGTGATTTCAACCCTAACAAATTCACATCTAGAGTGAAGTTGTAAGGTACCAGATCTATTATAATAGTGAGAAAATAGAAATATTGCAGAGAATAACAATGAACCAGGGTAAAATCATGAAGATGGGTAAAACGTTTGCTTGTTTTTTGAGATTTTTTATTTTATTTTAACAGGTTCTTCAACTTCCGATAAACAAAAGTATTTTTTTTATTTAGAATTTTACTTTACTGTAAAAACAAAACTTGTGAATAATTTTGTTAGCTTTCTACTGACTTTTTTCAATTTTTTTTTATCCAAATTTGATATGTTAATTTTCCAATTGTTTGATAGTATGTTCCTTAAAAATAAAGGGAAAGATAATGAGTTACGCCGCCCCCCCCCCCCAACAATGTATCCATTATCAAACTTTTGTTTTTGACGAATGAAATATATTTCAACAATCTAAAAATAGTCTATTTTGTGATGACTATAGTTTTGAATGTAACAGATGAATATTACAATTTTTAGAATTTTTTGAAGTTGACCAATCTGAAAAAGTTATAGATTTTAAACACATGTTTCCCCCCACCATGTATCTATATTAATGTTTACTTAAAAGTAAAATCTAAAAACACCCTTTTGAAGAGAACAGTTTAAGGATTATGAATATAATTTTTTCATAATTTTCCACTGTGTATTTTTAGAGATATGTATTTTTCATTTCACTGAATCATAATCTCACCTAAAAATATCAAGCAATGATTTTTTTATAAAATTAAATAAAATTAGATAAAAACAATAAAAATGAAAACAAATTATATCCAATGAAAGTAGATTCAATTTTAAAAATGTTGGTATCAATTCTGAAACTAAATTATGAGTATTTTAGGAGTCTGCTACCTCCAAATATCAAGTAAGTTCGAGAGAATTTGCAGTTTCCTGCAAAGAGTCATATTTTCAGGTTTTCGTCTAAAACCTAGTTTTTAACGAAATCCGTTAAAAACAAACCTTTTTGCCGAAAAGTCTTTCGGTCGAAATATGATCACCACAGGAAAAAATATCATCTGAAAAATATTGTACATGAATTTTGAGGGCGCTGTCAGGGCGTCGTTCAATTTGACGTGTGAATTTTCGACCGAAAAAATTCCTAGCAACATTTTTTTGGCTGAAAAATTGCCTCTAGGAATTTTGGAGACCCGATTCTCACAAAAGTGTTACTCATGTTCATTATTTTACCTACCAACACAATGTATGAAACCACAACACCAAAATAATACCTTTATTGATAAGAAACAATGTTCACTTTCCTCTTTGAGGGGGAAAACTCCAGTAGAGGAACGCTCTATTACAATAATTCTCAAGAGAAAAAATTCTCATGTCTCCTACTCTTATTTGTACTAATTCTATCTCTAAAGCACCTTCCAGCAGAATATTTTATAGAAGCAGAAGCTTCTATTAGGTATTTTTACATTGAATTGTTCGCATTTATTGAATAGGCCTTTTAAACTAATGTCGACCTTTATTACATGGAAAATATATTATTCTACCTACATGAGGGGTTAGGGAGGTTAGGTCCGTCACATTCTCTCCCCCTTGAAAAACAACCTTCTCTTTAAGGCTTGAGATGAGGAAATTCTTGCAGAACGAAGGCGAGCTCTCAGGTGACATCTTCTGGTGTTGTATATTTCCACTTCACTAACACGTCCCGAATGGTGCACTAACGGAGATGACGTTCATGCTAGTCCAATACTTCTTGGGGTTGTAATAAAATGGAACCTTCTTCATACAACTCAGGGAGACGGGTTTGAGTTTGTCACTGAGTTCTAGTCACCTTTTTAAAGAATGATACATGAAAAACATTATGGAGTTTAGAATCACTAGGCAATGCTAACTGGTAGGTGATGGGCCCCACATGCTTGAGAATGGCATAAGAACCATAAAATTTGGGAGAAAGATTTTGAAAATGTTCATCTTTGAGTCAAGTTTTCTTACAAGGTTGCAGACGAAAAAACACCTCACCCCCTTTACCAAATTGACATTTAGAATGACCTTGATTGGTTTGCCGCTTCATGTGATTTGGATCCATCAACAAATTTTCCTTGAGGGAACATAGAATTACCTTGCGTACTATAATATTTTTTTCAACCTCTGGAATCTTAGAGACACCAAGAATGTATGAGAGAATTGATAATGGTTTTTTTCCATATACTACTTCAAAAGGAGTCATGCAAGTATCTGTATGGTAAGATGTGTTGTACCACCATTCAACTAGTCGTAACCACTGAGCCCACTGATGCTGGAAGTCATATGAAAAACACCATAAATGTGTTTCCAAACACTTATTGACAATTCCATTTTTGCCATCAGAATGTGGATGATAATAGATGTTGAGATGTAATTGGGTGCCCTCTAGCTTGAATAATTCTTTCCAAAAATTGCTAGTGAATGTGGGATCCTTGTCAGAGACAATAGAATGTGGCATGCCATGAAAAATTGAGCCACTATGGATGCGGTGAAGGGATGTCACAACACACATAAATGAGAATATTTGGAAATACTATCAACCACCACCATGATGACTATCTTGTTGTCGGATTTAAGTAGGCCCACAATGAAACCCATAGAAATATCTCGCCAAATAGAAGGGGGAATTGGAAGGGGTTGGAGTGTGTCGGTGGCTTTGAATTTTTCTCCCTTGTTTCACTGAAAAACATTACATTCAACCACAAAGGTGCAGACGTCCTGTTTCATACGATCCCCCAAAAAATAATGTTTAACCATATCATAGGTTTTGGTAAACACTGAATGCCCAACAATGGGTGAAACATGAAGCTCAGAAAGCACCATAGATCTAAGTTGTGACTATTTTCTTAAATATAGATGGCCTTTTTAGTGAAGATCATTATTGTGCCAAGAGTACCAAGAGATATTTATCAGCAAATATTTCTGAGTGGGTGGATTTCTTTTAAGAGCCAAATTCGAGGGGGACTATTGTAGGTCACAAAGAAATGTGTAGAGAAGATATTTCATGGATACGATTTCATTATATTAATCATCTTGATCATTCTCTTATTTGATTGAAACAATTTTTAGTGCATTCTCAAACTAAAAAGGAGGTTTTCATACGTACCTTTAGTATTAGAAGCCCTAATTTCCCTACTATTATTTTGTTTTCTCCTTCTATATTTCACAAGAAGATTTATTTTTAAGAACAATTTATTTATAGGATTTGTTATTTATATATGAATGTTTCCTAGTCGTTGCAATGAAACCACTCATTGCATTGAATCCTAAACCATCATGTCGTTTTTTTTTGTTTTTTTTTAAATACACCTTTGCGGTAACTGATGCACCCTTTACATAGTAACTGCACTAGAGAATATTTGGTTGTAAACAAGACTACTCTGTTTCAATTCAAAATATTATTAAAAATCCTTTGTGCATTCAATGGTGCCTATTTTACCGAAACACACACCATGACATATTTATTACAAAGCATGTCATTGAGTTTAAAATGGAAAAAATATTTTTTTATATGGAAATTGTCATTTCTTAAATTTATTTTGTGTTTGATGATGCATAATAAATAGTACTTAGGAAGTCGTGCTTTTGTTAATTCAAAAATCACCCATTGAGTATAAAAATTTGTAATTTTTTTTAAATTTTGCAACAACATTGTTATACTAAACCAATGCGTATATGTATGTATGACACTCAAGTGCATACTAATTTTGTGAAGACCCAGACGCAAATTATCTTAATATTCACACTAGGTTCTTATTTTTGTTTTAAATAATAATTTTTATATTTTTTTTTCTAGGGAGATTTTGAAAATTCCAAGCAATAAACAAGGGGAAAAAAAATATATGTCGGTAGGGATGTCCAAAAATGTGTAGAAGAATATGTTAAAATAAATGAACATAATTTTTTCGCAAGAGGAGTCGTCCCAAATACAATGTGCATCAAAGGTATGTATTCATTTTTTATTCTTTTAAGTACATTGAATTTAAGTATCGCGTGAAATACTAATTTTCTATTTCTTTGTTGCATAAAAGAAAAATAAATAGAATCGATTCATCACATAAGAAAGGACGATGAGGAATAAAATGGTTGATCACTAAATTTGTGAGTATTTACGTTTTCATCCTTTCTTAAGATTTCATTTTTGTTGTGATATTTATATTTAAATAATCAATTTACACTTGTCCATGGATTTCTTCTACTATGCGCTAGCATACAAAGAGGATCCAACCCATGAATTGATGAAAATTGGGTTAAGTATGGGTTCTAAGTATATGTTGAAGAATGGAAGTTTAAGTGAACATTTTATAAGTAGGTATGTTCTTTAACTTTCCTTTTTTGTATAATTAATGAAATAACAAAAAAAAATATATTGATTTTATGGACTATGCTTTGCCATGTCGTATTAGACATGCATGAAACGAAGTATGTAATAAAAACATCAGATGCGATTTTGAGAGAATCAATGAAGCATGGCTTCAAAAGAATGTGTATTGTTTATGAAATACTTGGTGCTAAGGTATGTTTATTTATTTATGCAATCGTGTATATTACACTATATATATAAACATAGATATAATTATTATAGTTTATTTCTATGTTTGTAGATGGAAGAAGAAGGGGTAGAACATAAAAAAACAAACCGATTATCAAGAAAACATTATGTTAAAAATCCAAAGTACAATATCACCTACAAGTGATGAAGAAAAGAGGTATGCACATAGCTCGAGCAATTTAAATAGTTGAACTGTTGAATGACAATCAATATAATTAAATGTTACAACAAGTTGTATGTTTTGGAATATTTTGATCTGAAAATTAGAGATTGTGTTTAATGTACTCGACATATTGTCCCAGTTGCATGAGGACATGTTACCAATAAGTCAATTACAAATTGGTTGCAATTTGTTTATTTTACTAGACATATACATTGTCCCTTTTTGTAATGGGTTTCTTATTTCACTACATTGTCAAATGTTGTGTTCCTGAATAAATAATATGTGGATTATTTTCATTGATAAAAATAAGATAGGTTTAAATGGTTGGATAACACATTAATGCAATAACATAAATATAAAATAATGTTATTATAAAAATTATTTGATTTTGAAATAATTAATTGAAAATTTATAAAAAAACAATGAATTAAAATATATAAATATAGGTGCATTTTGTTCTTTTTGACTCACTAGAGCCATAATATAGAAATAAATGTTCTTCGAGGAGTCATACACATTGGTACATATTAATTATAATAAAGCATCAACATGTACTATTGAGAAAACACATTGTTTTGTAAATGATATAACATACAATAATATTTATCGTTTCAAAATTGTGCAGTGCTCATGTTTGAAGTATTAATTGGTACACTAAATTTTGTATCTTATCGGTGCATTATGTTTATTATCCACACCATTTAGCTAAATAATATTTATGCATCAATACCTTTACTATATTATACACACTATTTGATACTAAAAATAATGATCTCGACATATCGATACATATTAATTAAAGAAGCACCGACACTCGTTATTTATTCAACACACTGGGTCATAGAATAACATTATCGCATCAGGGATGACTATAAATTAACTTCACCAAAAAGTATTAATTCTAATTCTCATCAGTTCTATTAATAACCTGATCACATCAGGGAATACAAATACTAAAGCACATCAGTGCATAACAAGAGAAGAACACAGAACTGATGCATATTAATTATAGGAGCATCATTGTTATGCATACGATGAAAAAGAGGGAACGAGTGTGCCTAAGTTATAAACAAACTAGGAAATGTTTTTATTATATTGAGTTCTGAGGAATTTTTATTATATTATTTTTATAGTGTGTTTGATTTTATTAACGTATTGGTGCATGTGTTTCAATACCACACCATTTTGTTTTGATAGGAAGCACACTAAAAAAAAAAATTCCACTACAACCTTCACCCACCCAATTTTTTTTGGTTACATAGAAAGTATGCTAAACCCTCTGCTAAAACCTTTGCATCCAATAGAGGAGGTTGTAGCAGAGTTTTTTTTTTTCCAAATTTTGCTACACTAATATTCTCCACAAAAATCATCACTAGAATGTGTTCTCCCTGTAGTTCCATGAAATACTATACATGGTGGATCCATGTCATCAAAGTGGATTGACATCATAGTATACATTAGGAATATACTTAGAACAAGTGAAAGTCCAATATGGTGTTCAAATTACTCATCAATCAATGGTACAATATCATGCAACTCAGGAAGGTATCACTAAAAGAGAATCTCCCTAGCCCAAGGTGTTCAATCTAAACTCTACAATCGTATGAATCTACATCATGTGAATAAATGAGATGATGTCAGGCATGGTAGAAATGGTCTGATTATCAATCCTTAAAGAATATTGTTAATAGACATGAGGGGGGACACTAATAATAAAAATGGACCATGTTACACCTTCGATTGACCTCAGTGTACCCTATGTTTTTTCACCATATGTGGACCATCATATTAGAATATTGTGTTCCCTATTGTACCATGATGACCCAAAATTTTGGTTGTATTTGGACTCATGTATTGTATTGGACTATGCTTATTGGAATATGTTTAGATATTATATGTATTGATAGGGTGTTTATTTGTTATATCTAGAACCTATGTGGTTGGTCATGGCCCATACTTTAGTCCCCATATCAAGAATGGATTTTTCTTTTATGTCTATGTTTGACTTCCCATTGATTCTAGTAACTCTCATCATGTCTATGATTTATGATATGAGATAGGTATGAAACCATCTTGGGGTGGGTTTACCATGACACATGATCTACGGGAGTTGCATGGTCACTTAACTCTTTGTATATGTTGTAAAAGTGTTTCTCTTTGTTAAGGTTGTCACACCTATGCATATCACACTTATTGTATTCCTAACCATGGATCCGTCTCTTATGTATTCATCACATTTTGGCCATATATTATCATAGATGATTTTTCATATGTTCATGTAGTTTCACATCTCTTGAGGTAGTGTCACAATTCTTGAGGTAGTACACTTATTATGAGGAATTGGTCACATACTCAGAGGTACATTTGGGATACTTTTTCACAGATGCACATCCTCTACACATGCCACATTGGATATCCTAGAGTACCCTTCCTCTTTTACCACTTTTAGAGGTGTATATTTCACATGATTTGAGGGATTACCAAGACATGATTTGACTTGGAGATGGATCTTCCTTTCCTTATGGAGCATCTTTGCTTGATTTCAGGGCTTTGTCATACCTTGGAGATAATATTTATTAACCCCTTAAGCACATTATTACTAGTTCATCCAATTTTGAGGTCATTCTCCACATATTCATGAGTTATTTCCACTTGGAGGAGCGTAATGTTGGATATTTTATTGCTTGGGAGGTTATTTCACCATGTTTTAAGGCCTCCACGTCACTCATTCTTTGGAACATTGTGCTAGGAAAGCACATCGACCCCATTCTTTGTGGGATATTCTTTTTGTGAGGGTTTTATGTACATGTGGCATCATTTGATTATGTAGTGACTTAGTCTCCTTCTTTGTCTGGATGAGAAGTCTCCTTTGCTAGTCTCCTAGGGGTAAAATCATGAAGATGGGTAACACTTTCATGACAATTGGGTCTCAAAAATTCCTAGCGGCAATTTTTCGACTGAAAAAATGTTGCTAGGAATTTTTTCAGCCAAAAATTTGCACGTCAAATTGAACGACGCCCTTGAAATTTGTGTACAATGTTTTTTGGATGAATTATTTTCCTATGGTAAACATATATCGGCCGAAAGAATTTTCGGCCAAAATGTTTATTTTTAACGGATTCCGTTAAAATGTAGGTTTTAGCCGAAAGTTTATTTCGACCGAAAACATGAAATTGGGACTGAAAACAAAAACCAGAGAATTGCCCCAAGCTTACCTGAACTTCGGAGGTTGCAGACTCCTATAAATACTGAGAATTTGGTTTAAAAAATGACACCATCATTTCCAAAATTGAATCTACTTTCAATTCCTATAATTTGTTTTCATTTTCTTTATTTTTATCTAATTTTATTTATTTAAAAAAAAAAATCACTGCATAATATTTTCAGCAGACATTATGATTCGGTGAAATGAAATATCGGTATCTCTAAAAATATTCAGTGAAAATTTTAGAAAAAAAAATATTCATAATCCTTAAACTGTTCTCTTTAAAAGGGTATATTTAGATTTTAGTTTTAAATAACTTACCCTAGTCCATAAGTTAAGAGTGACCAATTCTTAAAGGGACATACTTGTTGACCCCATAAGCCTTAGTTGGATATTAAAAAAAGGAAATAGTCCTATATCCAACATCCATCCGAAAAATCATATATATATATATATATATATATATATATATATATATAGATATAGATATATAACAAGAAAAATCAAAGAAAATCATTTATTTTGATTTCATTTTTCATATAGTATAAATTTAAAGCATTATTTCATTTCCTAGACTTATTATTCATAAGGTTTGTACTTAATTGTCAATATTTAACCATAAGGAGGAAAATTTACACTATTGGTGATCTAGGTGGATATTGGTGGCCACCCATCTATTCCAACTAGCTCCTCTTATTTGTTTTTAGTTCAACACGTTCTTATGTACTTATTTGTAATTGTGGGTTGTACACTTATGGGGCTATATGAATCCCTACAGATCTTCCAGGTGGATAATGGTGGACTCTTATCTAATCCAACTTACTTATTTTGTATGTTTTCATGTCAGCACATCTTGTTGTACTTCCAGGGCCATTTTGGAGGCCTAAACAATGTTTTTTTGGCTTGCCACAATAAAACTACAGGAAAATTCAGATTTTGATAGCGTAATGTGTAGTTATTTGAAAGAATTTTCAAACGGGCTACCACATGCCTAAAACAGAGGTCGTATGCAAAAGTTACGACCCCAGGAAGTTTAAGTATAAACTTACCCATAGGGGCCCACATAATGTTTGGCGTTTCACCTCCTAGGGTTAGGTTTTTGGATGTGTATGGTTTTAGAATTCATGGGTAATATAAAAAATTCCTTTGGAGCCTCATTGTAATCATTCTTCTCAGACATATGCATGTAGCAGCCACATCTCTTCCTAGAGATAGCTACCACCATTCGAGCAAGCGTTTCAGTTCTGCAGTTATACAATTTCAACCTATTTCATTTATTGAATAGAAGATATTGTTCATTGGATATATCTGTTGTTCTTCATATCTCTGTGTTTATTGTATTCATTCTGTTAATAAGTTCGTTCCACTCTTAAATCTAGATCAATTGGATTGAGACTTAAGGTGTTATCTAACATTTTTTGGGTTGATTTAAGGTAATTCTCAAATATGGAAATTACATTGCAACATTAAAAGATCAGATTTGGTGAACCCTAAGGACATGATTTGGTTCTTTAAGGTGTTTTCTTTCTTTTTCTTAGAATCTCTTTCATTTATAGAGTGTTTATCAAACTCATATTACATATCTATAGGTGACATTAATCTCTAATGTTCTTCTAATTGTTTATCATTTTCTTATAGGTTTTATGTGTTGAATTCCTAGTGCTTACTTTTCAAAGGGGGATTCATCACCGATATTACAAGTTCTTTCTTAGTTAATATTTATGTATCTCTAGGACTTGTCTCTAACACTTGTTTGGATATTATTCAATATCAATTATTAAGTGTATTATAAACTTAAATGTTAATATAAAGTTGGTAATGTTGTTTATCTTACATATCATATTTGGCGCACACATCCACTAGGTCCTAACCTTTATTTGAATTCGATATAGACGAGATTCGTGAAATTGCTTCTACTTGAATATATTTAGAGAACTTCAATCACTAGATGAAATCCTAATGCATTATCTTTTTATATATTTTGTTTATTCACTAAAGTAAAGCATATGATTGCCGTATTTTGTTTCACTTAAGGAGGTTAAATTTCATTATTTTGGATACCCCTCGTGGATTATAGGTGTTGGTATAAAGTGCATGGGAAAGTGTAGTGATATGACATTGATGCACTTCCTATTTTTTTTGCCCCAAATATCCCCTCTATTGGCAAGGTTGTTAGTTCAAGCAGTAAGAGACCCTAATGTTCATAGTATAATCTAGCGAGTGTGAATAAACAAGTTTATTTTGAACACCCAAAATCAACCAATTAATTGTCTTTAGATCAATTAATCAATATCCTTTGTTCTTTCATTGAATTTAGGAAAAAATTTGACATTGTTACTAGGACTAACTTTTGGAATAGGTTACAAGAGCTAAAATTTCCTTCTGAGATGAGAGTTGTAGTGGTACAATTGTATGAGACTGTTATCGCCAAGTTTATGAGCATTGATGGATGGTTAGAGAAAATTGACTATAATATTAGATTCAACCAAGATTTTCCTCTATCCCCTACTCTTTTTGGCATACACATTGACAAGTTATAAGAATGTTTGGAAGATGCAAGTTATGTTGGACTCACTCTTTCCACTGTATTCATCATCCTTCTCCTGTATGCTGATGATATTTTTCTTATGGAAAGGAATCCCCATGACCATAGTAAGAATCTTAGAATCCTCAAGGACTTCTTTTGTAGTACATGGATGATGATGAACACTGGAAAAATGAGGGTTATGATAATTAAATCCCAAAATATCACCTACGATAGTTCATTTATGACAAAAATAGCTTGTAGGAAGTGCCTTTGTACAAGTGTCTTGGAATCAATATTCATCACAAGCTAAATTGGAACTACAACATTGAGAAAATGATCAATGGGGGATGGAAATTTTATTATGGGATTGAAAATAATTGTAAACTAGTGGACCTTTCACCATAGGATAAGAAAAATATCCTCTTTTGAAACTCTTATTAATCTTGTTAACTTATATAGATGTGATGTTTGGGGATGTAGTATCTCTCAATAATCCAAGATAAATATAGAGTAGATCCAAAAGAATTTTATCACTTATAAGCTCAAGATTAAAGGAAGTACACCCATTCATATCCTCCTCATAGAAGCGATACTTTCCCCCATTGATATCATGGCTATGATTAGGTACTTAATGTACAAGAATAAGATAAACAACATGGATGACACAAGGCTCCCCAAAATTTCTTGAAACTTCAGCCAAAATCAGTAGCAGCTGAAGAGGGGATGGATTAATGATGCCAAGTCTTGGTTAAATCATTGGGGAATAAAGGAAGAAGTTATTCTGTACAATACCGATGATATTAAAATTATCATTAAAACTAAATTTAACAAGAATTTTTGGTGAAATAAAGAATTAGAGGATAAAAGAAACATGAGATATTATAAGGAGGTGGTTAACCTTAATGTTGAATATATAAAGTATGACTCCATTTTAACTAAAGGAAGAGAATAAATATTGTTAAAATAATAACTAATTCTCATGAGCTACATAGTGAAAGTATATGTTGGACAATTCATAAAACTCCATGGCATGCAAAAATGTCACCTTTGTGTCACTCAAAGGGTTGAATATGAGAAACTCTTTCTCCTATAATTCCTTACATATACCCAAATAAGATATCAATTTCAAAATATTTGTCACAATACCAACCTTCCTAACCTTCTAAGCCATCAAAACTATAGTGAGCATGAATCATTTCTCATAATTATTTTAAAGCATCAAAAGAACATTCTAAAGAAGTCCAATTAATCTCTGACATTTCTTAATGTGCAATAGACAAATATTAGTCTCAATGGATGTTAACCATCATCCTCATTATAAAAAACGTGAGTTCCAAGGTTGTTTAGTAATGGGGGTCCAAATCTTTTGATATGAGGATATGGTAGGGTGTAAGTTGGGTTGCAACAACAAATCCATGGATATGAGAAAAAGAGGGTGCACTTCATATCTAATATCCAAAAGAAAATAAGATAAAAAGTAAAATTTTATAGTTGAAAAATAGGTCTACCAGTTCCTTGTCCAAGAAAAGGGAACATGGGGTCTTTGGTACTAGAGTGAAGCCACATTTTTACGAGAGGGATGATCTTGCAGAAAAATTATATTGAAATCAAACCTATCCACTAGTTCAAATATATACACAAAAAACTCCTCAAAACATTTCAGAGACATAAATAAAATGCATGTGTATTACTGCTGAAAATTTGTAATGAAACACTTTGTATATGTATGCTACCAAAATTTGAGAAAGAAACAACCAAAATAACCTTCCAAATAACATTTTTTTTGTAAAGATTGGACAATTATACCAAAGGAGAACAACAATACACATTGGTGAAGATCCCTGAGAGATTTGTACAAGAAATAGGGTGAGCTCCAAACTATTGGAACACCTCATACCAACCACATTGTGTTTTACTAAGCACGTCCAAGACAAAGAAACGAACTCCAATATCAAATCCTTCAACCCATCTAAATGAGAACATGGCTGCCTAAATAGACCTAAAAAGCACCAATAATTAGGTTTCTATGAATAGCGGGGAGAAGGGGGTGAACAACTTCTTCTAGAAGATGGCCCCAATTAGAAGGTGGGCCCTAATAGTGCACTCCTCATCCTTTTTTAAATGCATTACATGACACAAAATGTGGGCTCCATGATTGATGTTCCCTCCTTTTTATTTGATTGATGTTCCCTCCTTTTTATTTTAGATAAAATACAATACATCAATGTGTATTATGTGGGGTCCATGAGGACACCCCTCTCTCCTTTTTTTCTAATGGAAAAACTTTCAAGCATCCACCTTTATAAAATGACGTTAATCCTCCTTCAAATAATTTTCGTGAGAAGACTTTAATAAAACTTAGGGACTAATCAAATTAATCATAACACACCCCAAACCATGGCCCCCCTTTTACAACTGAGTACATCATTACAAGCGATATAGATAAAATGTGAAATACAAGCACAATGCAATTGCTAGGAATCAGAAACAACGAAAGGAGAAAGAAAAGGGGCATGCTATCCTCTTCATAATTGTGCACATGGCCAAGGAAAACTCGTGATCAAGAAGGGACCAATGTTTGATCTCTTAAAATAACATTCGCACAGTTGATGAGGAAAATGATTCGGAAAAATCTCTCGTACCCTCCTCAATCTTTTATTTTATATATGTATGTAGGGTTTTATCTCTAATTTTCTATGGTTTACGTTATTGCAAGTTGATTCTATGTATTCATAAAATCTTATAGTTTGATTGTATTTAAAGGTAGAGAAATTTGCGAGTTGAAGTGGTTCTTATACAAACCCTAGTTTTTCACTATCTTGGTTTATTTTTGAGTGGGTGCTTTTGATTTGGAGAGTGAGGGTTTCTAAGCATTGAAAATAATGAAGAAGCCAATATCACCACACACCACATATTATCCTTCCACGTATATACCCTTATTTTATTTATTTTTGTCAACCAAATAGATGCCATGATTGAAAACATCCATCACTAGGTAGGATTGTTTTTTATTTTTGCAATATATATATTTTTTTTAAGATAACAACATTACAAAAAATAGAAGATAGTTTTGATCTTCTAACTTGGAATTAATCAATTACTTGTAATATATCAACTTTGTTTGACTCATGATGAAAAAAATTCTTAATAACCTCATCATAAATCAATACAATATAATATTTATTTAACATAAGTAATTCATTTTCAAAAATACTCATTTTCAGTTCAACATCTCACTTGTAAAATTTATAAGTTGGAAAATTTTATCAATTTTTTTTTTCTTAAACATTGGTAAATATCTTTGAAGAGAGCAAAATTAAAATTTCATCCCAAATTATTTCATCACGGGAAGTACGAGGTATGCTCAATTGTGTTGTTTATGGCAATGAAATCTATTTATGAGGATGTCAAGGGTGCTATAAGGCATGCTCTGCTCGATAGATTCGGAGAAGATTATTCCCCGCCGATATTTCAGCAACGGCTGATTAAAACGGAAGACTCTTTGTATTTTGATATGTCCAAGGACGTTTAATAGGTTTGGTTTTTAATGCCATGTTAATTTTTTTTTTCCCTATTAAATGGGGAAGTTTATATATATATAATTTTCATTTATTTATTTTATTTAATTGAAATTATTTTTCATAAAAAATTGTGAAGAAAAATAATAGAAAGTTAATTGAATTGTTTAATTTAAATTAAATGCGTAAATTATTTTCAACTTTTAGATAAATTAAAGGTTACCATTAACTTTCTTAATCTTAATTTGTATTTACGGTTAACTTTCACGTAATCTTAAGAGTTAATTTTAAGAGTTAATCTTAATTTATATTTACGGTTAACTCTTAATTTTAATTTATATTTACGATTAACTTTCTTAATCTTTATCTTAATTTGAAAGTTAACTTTAATTTGTATTTACGTGTTTCATCAACACTGCACTGTTCATTTCTGTACGGATCCACCCTGCAATACTCATTCACTCATTCTTGTACGGGATCCTTCTAGCTGGATTTTGCGATTATGTGATTCACTCATGGATCCTTCTCCTTGGATTTTGGCATTATGTGATTCAATGGTTCATGGTCATTAGCTCACTTAACTGAATCAATAGCCTCTTACTCCAGCGCAGAGTCCACTCGATCAACATTTTGCAAGGGATAATAAATATTTTTTTGCAAGGGAAGAATCGTCAAAGCAGAGGACAATTTGCCGGTTTTGGTGATTTGTAGACTCAATCTCTTATAGAGTTGTCCTCCTCTTCTTTGTCTGTTAGTGTGCTATGCTGATAGGTAAATCGGGCATGTACATATTTTTAAAAGATAATAACTATTTTTTTTAATGGAAGATTCGTTTTTTTCAATGGAAGAATCGTCCAAGGAAAGGACATTTTAATTCTCCTCAATAACAATTCCTGTTTTGGTGATTTGTTTACTCGATCTCCTGAGTTCTCATCCTCCTTTTCATTGTCTCCTTGTTATTTTTATTGGTAATCTTAAAGCTTGGTTGTTTTTATTGGTAATCTTAAAGCTTGGCAAAGTGTGGATATAAATTTAATTCTCAATGCTATCACTGTTTTCATTGTTGTTATAATTACTTTAAAGTTTTGTAGTTTATAGAGTAGATTAAAAGTTTCTTAATCAATGTATTTGAATTGAATAGTTTTATTTGTTTGAGTTTTCAAATAATTTCATACATAAATTTACTACTCGGTATATTCATCACTTTCATGCCTTTTTTAATGCCTCAGAAGGCCACGGCCGGAGCTAGTTTGATGTTGGAGATATTTATGTGATGAAATTGAATTTGAAATCTCATATACAATGATATCCATTTTTTTAAGCTTTTTTATAAATTCTAAAACCTTAACTCTAATTTTTCTGTAACTTTAATTCTAATCTGAAACTCTAAATCTTAATCTTATCTATTTACAATATTTTTGAAAAAAAAAAAATTGTGTTTAATATATATTTCTTATTTCTTTGTTTTAAATAACTCAACTTTGTTTTTTTTAATTTTAAATAACTCAACTTTGTTTTTTTTTTAAATAACTAAGCTTTGTAATTTTTAAATTGTATATCATCCATTTTGCTAACTTGGTTGTACTAATCAATGTAATAGACTAATACAATCACATTATAAAAATGGTTAAATACACCGATATAAGTAATTCTAAATTCTAAAATAAAAAATATTGATTGACATATGAAATGCTATTCAGATGCATGAGCTGCAAAAGAATACTGGTGGTTGGTCCACTAAGGAGACCATGCCCTAACTCCTCCTTCTAAAAAAGTAGCAACTTCAAAACTTCAGTAATTATGCTGCTTTTTTAGTTTAATTAAAAAATCAATAATATAAATTACAAGAATTATCACAGTCATCATATTTCTTTAAACTGGTGTCTAGTAGAAAAAACCAAGAGAAATAAGAGAAGTGATAGAGACTAGCTTCATTGAAAGAATCTGCACAACACAACTTTCTAAATCTTAATATAATAAACAACAACCATTTTATAAAAGTGGTTGATATATGCCCATTGATCTTGTTAATTTAGAAAAGTGAAAAATGGCGCATCTACGTATATCAACCACTTTTATAAAGTGATTGTTGCTAGTTGAAAACTGACATATCTTGGGAATAACCATTAATGTATTAATTATTACCTTCATATAATATATAATAATAATATATTATTGGAATACATTAATGTATGGTCTATTAATATATTAATGTAATATATAATAATAGTAATGTATAAATGTAATATATAAATTAAAGTATTAATTTATATTAATATGTAATTTAAATTATTAATTCATTGATACATTAATAATGCAATGTATTAATTAATTAATACATTCCTAAAGTATTAATACACTAATAAAGTAATATATTAATAATACATTAAATGTATTAATAAATACATTACTAAAGTATTACTCCATTACTAAAGTAGTAATACACATACTTTAATGCATTTAGTAATACATTATTACATTAAGTTAATGTATAATGTAACATATTAAACTATTAATGTAGTTTAATACATTAATAGTGTATTAATACATTAAAGTATATATTGATTGATTGATACAATAATAATGTAAAGTAACATTAATGTATTCATGTAATGTATAAATTAAAGTGTTAATTTACATTATTAAATTAGTAATAAATACATTATTACAGAAGTAATATATTAATAATACATTATTAAAATATTAATATGTTAATACATTTATTCAAAATGATCATAGTTGACAATGGTTTACTGATCATGGTTTTTTTATGATCGTGACTATGAATGACATTAATGTATAATGTAACATATTAAATTATTAATACAATCATAAATACATTATGCAAATTAAGTAATAAGACATTAATAATACACTAAGTAATAATACAATAATACTACATTATTTAGGTAATAATATAATAATAATACATTATGAAAATGTATACATTACATTAGTATAATGTATAAATTAAAGTATAAATTTACATTAATAATGTAATGTTATAATTAATTAATACATTTATATAAAAGATTTTTTTTTACAAGAAAGTGGAAATTATATTAAAAAGGCAGTGGTATGACCACTGTCATAACATCTACAAAATTCAGACATGCATCATGTGCATGGATACCAAGATTACATATATATTTGCCCTGATATAAAGCCCAAAAATTCTCATTCTGTCCTAGAAACCAAAAATTGGCTACTAACAGGTTAGAAACCTGCTTACAGTGTGTCTGCTTGATAATAAAAAAAGGGCTAAAATCATGCTTACATTGAATCTGCCAGAGAGACAAAAGAGGGCCATTACCATTAGTGAAGAGGAGCATATTTAAGCCTGTGATTCCAGATTTGGGGGTCCTTCGTTCAATAGAGCCTTCATCCCTGCATTAGTCTGGAGGGTCGACCTGGTGGCTTGGAGCTCCAAATTTTCCAGTCTTGCTTCCATTTCAACAATTTTTCCATTGACCTGTTGCATCGTGTGTATGAGGGCTTCTATCGCTTCCTCTCTAATTTGAATTATGTCTTCCTCGATCATCTCGAATCATCGGCCACCTTCCCCATCCAACAGGCAAAGAAAACCCCTATGTGCATTGAGAGTTCGCTTCGAATTGCGAATTTCCTATTCTAGAGAAGAGGGGGGATTAGGGAGATTAGTGGAGTTGGAACTGGAGGCCATTGGGCAGGCTGAGGGGTAAGCTAAGGGAGAATGCAGACCAATTGACCAAGCAAAAACAAATGAGAAAGACAAAAGAACACCACAAGTATATGAACTGCAAGCAACCGCCCCCCTGGATTTATCTTCATCGCACGCATGCAGAGCTATGAATCGGAGGGACCTCGCTCGAGTGACATGCGGGAGTGGGATGGGATCGGTACAGAGAAGCATGAGGGACGGGAGGGCAGGATCATGTGGGAGGGAACGAAAATATGCGAGATGGGGGACAAAGTACCAGCACGTGGGGGAATCATCAAAACCGTGTGACGGGGAGGGGCTACCACGAGTCAAGGCACAAGGAGGATCCAAGTGCCACCCACCTCGAGATATCCAACAGACCACCTGTGTAACATCCCGCTCTGGCGCACATACCAACTTATTCTTTGAGGACACTTGCTCGCAAGTGATCTGGATTTATATGATGATAAAACTTTTCTTTCATTATGATGCATTGAGTTATATGACAGGATGTTTTCACTACCTTGG
>ML795792.1:227440-243097 GCA_009831015.1 Picea engelmannii
ATATTATTGCATTAGTAATACATTATTACATTAATGTAATGTAAAAATTGAAGTAATAATACATTAATGTATGATGTAATATATTAAATTATTAATAATGC
This sequence comes from Picea engelmannii, assembly GCA_009831015.1. Taxonomy (NCBI): domain Eukaryota; kingdom Viridiplantae; phylum Streptophyta; class Pinopsida; order Pinales; family Pinaceae; genus Picea; species Picea engelmannii. The sequence continues at coordinate 227,542 of ML795792.1, forward strand.
ATTAATAAATACATCATTGAAGTCTTATTACCTTAATAAATATATTATTAAAGTATTAATATAGTAATATATTAATTGACAATGACCATGGTTGACTATGGTTGACCCGTGTTTATTATGGTTCACCATGCCAACAACTAACCTTCATTGACCATGTGGATATGATTATGGTGGGTCATGTTCATTATGTTTTTTTCCAAACTTTCCTATGACATTTTTGCATTGCAATGTTCATGTTTGATTCGTCACATTGTGACATCAGGCTTTGTTCATCACATTGTGACATCAAATTTCATTTGTCACATGACATCGTAAGGTTATCATGATCAAATTATGATGAAAGTTTTTTGTTTATCACAATATGGTGATGGAATAGGTTTTTCAGAATTTGTTAGTGGGTTATGTTCGTCACATTGCAATGTCGGGAAATGTTCATCTCATTGCAATGTTGGTCTATGTTTGTCACATTGTTGCATTGGGTTATGTACATCACATTGCGACAATGGGTTGTGTTAGTCACATTCTGACATATGGAATTTTTTGTTACAATGTGACATGAGGATATGTGCATCACATTGCAATATGAGGATATGTTTGTCACATTGCAAAGACTAGGAAATGTTCATCACATTGTGACGTTCATTTATATTCATCACATTGTGACGTTCATTTGTGTTCATCACATTGCAATATGAGGATATGTTTGTCACATTGCAAAGACTAGGAAATGTTCATCACATTGTAACGTTCATTTATGTTCATCACATTGTGACGTTCATTTATGTTCATCACATTATGTTCATCACAATATCACATTGTAACATCCCGCTCTAGCGCACTGAGTGAACTTATTCTTTGAGGACACTTTCTCGCAAGTGATCTGGATTATTATGATATTAAAACATTTGTATTTGATTATGATGCGTTATGGGTAGATGACATGTTGTTTTACTACATTGACATAGGCATGTGCTATTGACTCGGTTTTGCTGAGTGTGCAGGGTTTTGGACCTTGAGGATACAGAGGCATCGATGGAACCCCTTGGACTCTGGATTGAGTCAAGGAGTGTGCTATTTTGGTTTGATTGATTTACTGTGATATTAGTATATTTGAGATGATGATATGATGTGGACATGTTCTGACATGATTTGTTGATGATGCAATCTGACGATAGCTTGTCGACCAGACTCACATATGGAGTAAAGGGGTCACACTCGAATACCATAGAAGTCGAGGGAGAGGTGTGGACATCAGTCCTGCCACAGCCTACTAGCACTCCCGCCGTGGCTCGAACTGTAGGTTAACGATTACCTAGTTCGAGAGGACCCACGATGCCATGAGGGTAGACTGCAACAGTCTCTCATGATGATTCTAAGGGGCATGCAATAAGGCGGGGGCCTTATTCCTTAGAAACCCTTAGTCTCCCACAAGTTCACCTGGAGGAGTGTTGACAACTTGACTCCAGGGGTTATTGATGTCTACCAATCAATCAAGAGGCGAGTGGCACCTTTGGAGCATGTGGTGCATCCTAAAGGGCACGTCACGAAAAATAAACACAAGAGGCGAGTGGCACCCTTGGAGCACGTAGTGCATCCTGAAGGGCACGTCATGCAAAGGAACATATGAGGCGAGTGGAACCCTTGGAGCACCTAGTGCGTCCTGAAGGGCATGTCATGTTGATGATGATAAAGGAACTAGCCTAGATGGCCCTAAGACAATTATCTCTTTAAGAATTTTTTAAAACAACTCCCCTAATTAAATGTCGCCCAGTTCAGAATCTAAGTACTAAGTATAAAACTTCTCTAGGGGTAAAATTCTATCTACCCTTAGGAAAATATACATATAAAAATGAAATAATCAAAGTTACACTAAAAAAAAAAAACCACTTAAGTAATAGTTTTGGTCTTCATAAAATTTTTTGGGGTAAAATGAAGAGAGTAAGAAATTAATTAAAATCAATGGTTATAAAATGTCAAGAAGAAATTATTTTATTTTAACTTTTGATAATTTTAAAAAGATACTAAATTAATAATAAAAGTAAAAAGAGGATAATTTGCACAACTGTCTTTTCTAGCTCAAATAAAGAGGAATGAAGGAAATGTGAAAATTAAGAATTTAGGGAAATGAGGTAACCTAAAGAGGGAAAGAGGGGAACTCATGGTAAAAAGTGGGAAACCAACTTAGGAAATAATCGACATTTAAGAAACTTCTAATTTTGAACTGATTTAGCAATTTATTTTTAGGAAAAGCTTTTAAAACCTGTAAGGGAATCTAAGGACACCTAGGAGTAAATTTAGTAGTAACTCTAGCTGGATGAGGGAAATGAGACAATAAATAAATTAAGGAAAATAATTATTGGAGGAAATTGGGGGATGGATGACACTTGTACGAAGGAGAATTTTTAGAAGATTTTTTTTTTAAACTTTATATTTAATGAGATTTAGGGAAAGAATGGAAGTTCTAAAATTCTATTAAAGAGAGGGAGGAGAAGGAAGAAGGGGATCAGCTGTTAGTGTAACGTTACACTGCCGGATTAATGACTTGACTGATTTACTTGTGGGAGTTGGTATTTCCCATCTCGGAGAGGAGTGGTAGCTCGGCCTTGCAAGGCAAGCTGGGATCTAGACATACCATCTAGATAGTGTGTGGCCCCTTTGTGTCTTGGGGGGATATGGGGGAAGCAGAGTACCCCTAGTGTTGGTTGGGAGGTACCGGTGTAGTCTCAACGGTCGACGAGCGGGAGCGGCATGGAGTGCGCAGACGACATTCGAGGTGGGCGATCAGGCAACGATATGCTCTTCATTTCTGTTGGCAGATGGTATTAGGACTTATGCTTGGATCTGCTTGCTTATTGGAAAGGTTGTTGAAACTCCTGAATTCATTTAATGATTTGTTAGTTGTTTAATTTTATATAACGTTGTTGAAACTCCTGATTTCATTCAAGGTTGTTGAACCTCCTAAATTCATTTAACGATTGCTAGTTGTTTACTTTTATATAATGTTGTTGAAACTCCTGAATTCATTTAACGATTTTCTAGTTGTTTAATTTCATATAACGTTGCTGAAACTCCTGATTTCATTCAAGTTTGTTGAAACCCTGATTTCATTTAAAAAATTCATTATGTGGTCACTGTAAATTCTAGCCTTGCCTCTGCACCACTCATCTGACAAATTCGTTTGTAATGGTTATTGCAAATTCATTCTGGCAATGTGTTCTAGCAAATTCGTTTTGTAATGGTTACTGCAAATTCGTTCTGGCAATGTGTCCTGGCAATTTTGTTTTGTAATGGTTGCTGCAAATTCGTTCTGGCAATGTGTTCTAGCAAATTCATTTTGTAATGGTTACTGCAAACTCATTTTGGCAACGTGTTCTAGCAATTTTGTTTTGTAATGGTTACTGCAAATTCGTTTTGGCAATGTGTCTTGGTAATTTCGTTTTGTAATGGTTGCTGCAAGTTCGTTCTGGCATTGTGTTCTGGAAATTTCATTTTGTGATTGGTTACCCTTTTTTTTTTATTTCTTCCTTTACCTATGACTGCCCTTACACTTATGCTTGAGTTCTCTTGCTAAATCTGCGTCCCAATTAATACTGTAAATGTGAATTAACCATATCCAAAGAGTGAGGTGACGAGTTGTTGGGATGGGAGTGTGTCTGCGAAATTTATTAATTATTAATTAGTTTCGGCAGTAAACCCTCACACCTTGCCAGGAATTTCTAAACTAAGAGAGCATAGATCGACCTTACCTTAATGGCGGTTTGCATGGATGAATCATGGATGCTGTAATTATGATGGCAGTTTCTATGGCATAGCATAGATTTAGCATATTATTTCTATCATTGATTGTGCAACGTTAACCTTCTTCGTTAATGACCTTTTTATCTTGGTTCCATGGACACAACCATTATCCCTTGGTTGCCTTAATACGGTCTTATTCTTATGAATTTAGGCAAGCCTCTTGATGTACAGTTGATCAACAGGCAAGTTAATTTCTTATCTATATTATTGTTATCGGAAAAATGTACAGTTGTAACTTAATAACCAAGACCCTGTATCATTGGGAGCCTGCGAATTGCACCTTTTTACATTAAGTTTTTTTTTCCAGAGTAAACATGTGGTGGTTAAGTAATTATTTATGATGATGACATCTGCATTTAGTATAGTTAATTGTAGGGATTAATATGTAATTTATACAACTAATAATAAATTATTATTATAGAGGAGATGCTCATGAAATTATTGTGCTTATGTGTAGATTATCAACTACTCAACTTTAGTTAAATCATGATATATATCATATACATTTGTACACAATTTGTAAAAGTATCTAATAATAAAGAACTTTGTGTTAAAGGTTATATTAGTAATTAATGTTGTCAATTCTTTGATCATGCATAATACCTTGTGGTGTAGCCCAATAAATAAGTGAATGACAGTATGTAACCCCTTCCACAACTTGATAAAGGATTGATTTGGAAAAACAATGAAATTACTTTAAAAATTGGGTAAAAGTCCAATGTCGATCCATACTCATAGTTATTCAACGTGGATTGTATGTAATCTAGAAACAATAAAATAATCAAATGTAAATAATAAAGGGTGATGTGGAATGTGTAGAAGGACAAAATGTGGTACTACCAAGTGTAATGTCTTTTAAGCCAAGTACTATCTCTTCTTTTCGAACCTGCCTTGTCATCCTTGCAAGTGTTGAGAACATGCCTCATTCAGTTCTAATTAAAGATATTGCAAGTTTTTAATGAATGGCTAGTTTATAATTGACAGACTAGATAGATTTTGATTAATGATTACTTATATTTTTTTATTAAATCCCGTCGAACATTAGACTTGCTTAGTAATGTTCATTAAATGTCAATTTAGATGATACTCTATTGTCCCTTGGAATTTAGAACTGCGCATTAAATTCTATTTAAGACTAAATTAGATCGTACCTTAATGATACTCTGCATTTTAGACATATTGAGTTGTTGCTCATTTTATTGCTATTATACATGGGTGTACACATTTTAGCTTGGTCTGCCTGTGTCGGGTGGGATGTAGACACCTCCATGTTCCTCAGAAAAGTTGCCAGCCCTGAGACGTTAAATGGTTAAAATCGATGGGAACCTTGGCTTGAGCGTTGCTTATGTGTCTTGGAGGTCCTAACCATTGCAGGGTAGGACGGGCGGGTAGTCAGTCTTATTATTTTGTCGGTTGATTGTTGTTCATTGTTGGTAGATGTTGATGTGCTTCTTAGACCCTTATGTTGACATCGTAGTTGCATGTGTCATGATTCGTCGTCAAGTGGTAGCACAGAGTAAAATGTCTTGTTACCCTTGTACACACGCACACACACACAAAAAAAAATTGCACTTGTTATAAGGGGTTTGTCGTCGTAACGAGGTGATTCGTTACATCATTGCAATGTTGGTCTATGTTTGTCACATTGTTGCATTGGGTTATGTACATCACATTGCGACAATGGGTTGTGTTCGTCACATTCTGACATATGGAATTTTTTGTTACAATGTGACATGAGGATATGTGCATCACATTGCAATATGAGGATATGTTTGTCACATTGCAAATACTAGGATATGTTCGTCACATTGTGACGTTCATTTATGTTCATCACATTATCATGGTAGGGATATGTTCATCATATTGTAACATGTCAATGTTCATCACATTGTTATCGGGGTTTATGTTCCTCAAATTGTAACATTACTGTGTTCGTCACATTGCGACGACAAGGTGATGTGCAACACATTACAAAATCTATTTATGTTCATCAAAATGTGACGTTAATATCCACATTCCAACAACATGCATATGTTTGTCACATTATGATGTTAGTTTATTTTCATGACATTGTGATGTTAGTTTATGTTCATGACATTGGGGCGTTACTATGTTCAACAAATTGCAACGTTTTAATATTCATCAGATTGCAACATTACTATGTTTTTCACTGTGTGACATTACTATGTTTAATACATTGCAACATTATTATGTTTGTTACGTTATCATGTTCAATTTTGTTTTTCACATTGGAACGTCATTGTGTGTTCTTTGAATGATAGGGTTAGTGTTGGAATAGGTTTGACAAATTTTGACAGTGGGTTATGCTCCTCACATTGCAATATCATAAAATGTTCGTCTGATTGCAATGTTGGTCTATGTTTGTCGCACTGTTGCATTAGGTTGTGCACATCACAATGCGACAATAGGTTATGTTCATCACATTGCAACGTTTGGAAAAGTCTATCACAATGAAACGTCAAGATATGTGTGTCACATTGCAACATGAGGATATGTTCATCACACTATGACAATAGAAAAATATTCATCACATTGTCATGTTCATTTATGTTTGTCACATTGTGACGATAGGGCTATGTCTCTCATTTTGTTGATCATAGTAACATTGCAATTTTGTTGAACATAGTAACGCCACAATGTCATGAACACAAATTGACATTACAATGTCATGAAGATAAACTAATGTCACAATGTCATGAACCTAAATTGATGTCGCAATGTGATGGACATAGGCATGTTGTTACAATGTGGATAGTAACGTCGCATTGAGACAAAGATAAATAGATTTTACAATGTGTTGCACATCACCTTGTCTTTGAAATGCGATGAACATTTCCTCACATTGCAATGGTACACACATATCCCAACATCGCAATGTGACAAACATTTACAAACGTTACAATGTGTCAAACATAGTAACCTTGTCATGGGATGAACATGCCCTAATGTTCCAATCTGGTGAAAAAAATTGGATGTTACAACGTGACAAACATAGTAATGTTGCACTGTGTTAAAGATAATAATGTCGGACAATCACGAACATAGTAACATTGCAACCTGATGGACATAAAATCATTGCAATTTAATAATAAATTTAGTTAATTGTATAGAGACAGTTGGACGAGGTGTAAGGGCAAATTGCAACCACATCTTGAATCTCGAAAGATGGATTACGTATTGGATGGATAGACAAAAACACGCTGAAAGTGTAAGCGTCAGAATCGACACTTTACAAGAACCCTCGACGAATGAGGTGCAAAGCCTTTTCCTTATTAGCGTGGACCCCCGTAGTCAATTATTTTTGTCTTTTTCATTTATTTATGTGAATCAGTTTCTCAATTCACTGAACAACTTGTCAATTTCTTGCTAAACAACTAATATTATTGATTGTTGTTCTCTGTCAATCAAGAGTCAGCTCACCTCTATTTGATATTGTGCTCATTATTATTGCATGCATGGCCATGCATTTTCTTATTGTTATGGAAAACAATAAATTTATTTATAATGCAAACTTCAAGTGGAAGATTAAGATTATTGCAATTATTTGTTCGGATGGATTTTGAGGGGTGGAACAACTTGACAAATTGGAAGGGATTTTGACGCTTTTATTTTCTTACCAAGATGAAAGTGAAACCATAGAAAAAGGTGGGGTGAATTATGAAAACTACGGCTTTAAGCATGACATTTCAATGATATCCAATTTGGTTATCACTAGCAACAACCACTTTATAAAAGTGGTTGATATACGCCGATTGACGCCATTAATTAGGAAAGGTAGAAAATGACGCCAATCAACATATATCAACCACTTCTATAAAGTGGTTGTTTCTAGTCGACGACCGACATATCTTGGAGATGACCATTAATATATTAAATTAATTATTACATTTATGTAATAATATTTAATAATAACGTATTAATTTAATACATTGATGTATTATATTAATGTATATAAATTAACAATCTATTAAAATTTTAATGTAATAGAATAAAAAAGTATAAATTATAGTATTAATTTACATTAATACATAATGTAAGGTATTAATTGATTGAAATATTAATAATGTATTTTACTAATTAATTAATACATAAATACATTATTATGCATTGCTAAATTATTAATAAAACATTGATACTATATATAATTAATTAATTTATATTATTAGTACATTATATATATTATTACATTAAAGTAATGCATTAACACATATTAAAGTATTAATACATTAATATATTTATTAAAAATAATTATGGTTGACTATAGTTGATCATGATCATAATTTCTTATGATCATGACATTAATAAAAAACTAATATATTACTAAATTATTAATACTTTATTACATAAATGTAATGTATAAATTAAATTATTCATATATATTAACTAATTAATACATTCATACAATATTAATTAATACCATGATAAAGTATTAATGAACACTAATAAAGTAATACATTAATAATACATGATTAGAATAATAACAAAAAAAAAATACATTTAATATATTAAATGCCTTAATCAATACATTAATAAATTATTAATACTTTAAAACATTAATAAAGTATTAATTAGATTACAACATAGTACATTAATAATACATCAATAAAGTAGTTATACATTAAACTTAATTATGTTAGTAATACATTATTAAAGTAATATATTAACACATTAAAGTAATACATTAATAATATTATTTTTAATACATTAATATTATATATTATTAACACATTAATCATATTAATAAACTAATATTTTTAATACATTAACACTAATGATAATTTTTTGCATAAATGTAATGTATAAATTAAAGTATTAATTAACATTAATATATAATCTAATGTATTAATTAATTGAAACATTAATATTGTAATGTATTAAATAATTAACACATTTATACAATATTAATTAATACAATGCTAAAGTATTAATATATTAATAAAGTAATACATTAATAAAGTAGAAATACATTAGAGATACATTATTGCATTAATATATAATGTCAAAATTAAAGTATTAAAACATTAATGAACATGTTAAATTATTAACACATTAATTCAGTAATTGAGAATGATCTTGGTTCACTATGATTGACCATGATCATGGTTTCTTATGGTTGAGCATGATCATGGTTTCTTACGGTTAGGTAGAGCTTAGTTGAGTTTGGGAAGGAAAGGTTGACTATGATTGATCGTGGTTATCCTTCACCATGGTTGAATGTGGTTGACCATGACCATGGTTGACTATGGTTGACCAACGTTTATTATGGTCAACCATACCCATGGTTGACCTTTGTTTACCATGCGGATCTGATTATGGTGGCCCACGTTGATTATGTTTAAGCATTGACCTTAATGACATTAGCAATACGTTATTAAATTATTACTACATCAATAATACATTATTGCATTAATATGATGTAAAAAATAAACTATTAATACATTAATGTATAATGTAACATTTCAAATTATTAACTCGTTAATACATTAATTGACAATGATTTTTCTTCACTATGGTTGACCATGACCGTGGTTGACTATGGTTGACAAGGGTTTATTATGGTCGACGGTACCCATAGTTGACCTTGATTTACTATGTGGATCTGATTATGGTGGACCATGTTGATTATGTTTAACCATAGTTTACTATGGAACTACTGCATTGTAATGTTGATCATGTTATGTTCGTCAGATTGCGACATCAGATTTTGTTCATCCCATTGTGACATCAACTTTTTTCCCTCACATTGTGACATCAACTTTTCTTCGTCACATGAGATCGTAAGATTATGGTCATAAAATTACGATGAAGAATTTGTTTCGGTCACATTATGGCATTGGAATAAGTTTGTCACAATCCAATAGTGGGCTATGTTCATCACATTGTGATGTTGGGAAATTTTCGTCTTAGTGAAATGTTGGTCTATGTTTGTCACATTGCCACATTCGGTTGTCTATATCACATTTCGACAATGGGTTTTTTTCATCTCATTGTGATGTTTCGAAATATCTGTCATAATGCAACGTCGGGATATGGGCATCACATTCGAGCATGAGGGTATGTTCGTCACATTGCGACATTACTATGGTTGGTAGATTGCAACGTTATTATGTTAGACACATTACGACGTTTGGAAATGTTTGGCACATTGCGACCTCGGGATATGTGTGTGACATTGCTATGACAAGGCGATAAACATTGCATTGCTACATCTTGAAATGTATGTCATAATGTGACATTAGGATATGTGCATCACATAGAAACATATTAATGTATAATTTATAATGTAATGTATAATGTATAATGTAATGTATTAATTAATTGATACATTAATAATGTAATGTATTCATTCATTAATACATTTATACAATATTAGTTAATGTGGTGCTAAAGTATTAATACACAAATAAAGTAATACACTAATAATACATTATTAGAGAAACAATACAAAAAAATACATTTTAAACATTTAATACATTTAACGTATTAAATGCATTAATAAATACATTGATAACCTATTAATATTTGAAAAAATTAATAAAGTATTAATACATTAATGTATAATGTAACATACTAATTAATTGATACATTAATAATGTAATGTATGAATTAATTAACACATTTATACAATGTTAATTAATACAATGCTAGAGTATTAATACACTAATAAAGTAATATGTTAATAATACATTATTAGACTAATAATAGAAAAAAAAACAGATTTTATACATTAATTAAAACATTACTAAAGTATTTATACATTAAAACATTATTGAATTATTAATACATCGGTAATACATTATTAATGTATTAATACATTGATAATACATTATTTCATTAATCAAATGTAAAAATTAAAATATTAATACTTTAATGCATAATGTAAGATGTTGACTTATTAATACAATACCACATCACTTGACAATGAGCATGGTTCACTATGATTGACCATGACCATGATTTTTATAGTTGACCATGAGTATGGTTAACTTTGGTAGAGCTTGGTTGACATTGGGAAGAAAAGGTTGAATATGATTGATCGTGGTTGTCGTTAACCATGGTTGACCAAGGTTTATTATGGCTCACCATGCCCATGACTTTCCTTCGTTGACAATGTGGATCTGATTATGGTGGACCATGTTGATTATGTCTAACCATAGTTTACTATGGCACTATTGCATTGCAATGTTGATCATGTTTTGTTTGTCTCATTGCAACATCAGATTTTGTTCGTCACATTTTGATATCAAATTTTGTTCGTCACATGAGATTGTAAGGTTATGGTCATAAAATTACGATGAATATTTTTTATTGTCACATTATTGTATGGTGTTGGAATAGGTTTCTCACAGTACGATTGTGGGTTGTGTTCATCACATTGTGATGCTGGAAAATGTTCATCTCATTGCAATGTTTCTCTATGTTTGTCACATTTCCGCATTCGGTTGTGTACATCACAATGCGAAAATGGGTTGTGTCTGTCCCATTGCAATGTTTGGAAATGTTTGTCACAATGTGACATTAGGATACATGTGTGACATTAGAACACAAGGATATGTTCATCACATTATGATGACATGTTTATGTTTGTCACATTGTGACATCCATTTATGTTCGTCACATTGCGACGTTACTTAGTTTGGTAGATTGCAACGTTATTATGTTCAACACATTGTGACCTTGGGATATGTGCATCACATTGCGACTACAGGGCAATGTGTAACACATTGCTACATCTCAAAATGTCGGTCACAATGCGACATCAAAATATGTGCATCACAATGGAACGTGAGGAAATGTTCATCTCCTTCCAATGTTGGTATATGTCTGTCACATTTCCACATTCGATTGTGCACAACACAATGCGACTAGGGGTTGTATTAGTCCCATTGTAGTGTTTCAATTTTTTTTCACAATTCAATGTGAGGATACAAGCTTCACATTGGAACACAAGGATATGGTTGTCACATAACGATGGCAATTCTATGTTTCTCACATTGTGACATTCGTTTATGTTCATCACATTGTGACACAAGGGCTATGTTCTTCACATTGCGACGTTACTACATTTGGTATCTTGCAACGTTACTATGATTGACACATTGCAACATTTGGAAATGTTTTTCACATTGTGATGTTCAGATATGTGCATGACATTGCAACATGAGAGAATGTTCATCACATTATGATGGCAGGGTGATGTGTGATAGATTGTCACGTCTATTAATGTTCGTCACATTGCAACATTACTATCCACAATATGATGAAATTTATATGGTCATCATATTGTGACGTCAATTTATGTTTCTGACATTGTGACGTTACTATGTTCGACAGAGTGTGATGTTACTATGTGTGACACATTAAAACATTACTATGTTTGTTACGGTGTAACATACAATTTGTTCGGCAGATTACAATTTTGGTGCATCTTCATCGCATGACAAGGTTTCTTTCTGTTTGACGGATAACGAAAAATGAATTTTTGGCATAGTTTTGAAAAAAATATCTAACTAAGTGTTTCATTTGTGAAAAATATAACTTTTAACTCATGTGATATATTACATATAAGGAAACTTAGAATCATACTTGTATTTTATAAGTTAGTATTTTTATTATTATTTTAAACAGTTTAAGTTAATCAACAAAATAATGATTTATAAAATGTGTCAAAACAAAAAATAACTAATTATAATTATAATTATTATAATGATAATTAGTTTCCAAAAATGAATTTATAAATATAAAAACATTGTCTAAATCCTAATATTATTATACTTTCCTCTTAACATTTTTAAAGATAGAAAACATTAAGGAACATATATTCATTACTAAGTATAAACCTAGTATCCACTATGACTAAAAACTAATAATGTTATTTACTAAAAATGCATACTGTTACTTATGTTAATACATAGTAAGATGAAGAAGTTTAATTGACTAGTTTAGCACTAAGAAAACACAAGAATGCTATTTAGAAAACTCTTAATAATTGTTAAATTAGACTTTATCAATTTTGTTTTATTGTTGTGTGTATATATAGATATGTATATAATTATTGAGGCTTATTTAAATTATGAGTAGAAATGGTATGTTACTAATTAAAAAAACAATAGTATATCTAAATATATCTATGAATACCATGATTTTAGTTCTTCATATAGACATGTTGGTATAATATTTCTTGTCATTTTATATTTATGCAAATTATGAGTAAAAATGGTATATTACTAATTAAAAAAACAATAGTATATCTAAATATATCTATGAATACCATTGTTCTAGTGCTTTATATAGACATGTTGGTATAATATTTCTTGTCATTTTATATTTATGCTTGAATTTTTTTAAGAGTAGATCTAAATAACTAAATAATTTTATCTATAAAAAAATATTTTATTAAATTTATTATTATTATTAATTTAATTTCAAAGAAAAAAAATAACCTATTTAATTTTAAAATAGCTATCATTTAAACATCACTCTTACAATTGAATAAGTGACAATACAATATATCAATAATACAAAACATTATTAAATAATTTTTCTTAAAATTTTAAACATAAATTTGCATGAAATCCTAAAATACTCGACTAATACCAAACTAATATTATTCTTCCTTATTCATTTAATAGTCAACTAATATCAACTAACGGACATTTCAATTCCAATCTTATTGGCATTTCAAAACCTTTGGCCCGTAAATGTCTCGGCATTTGGATTCCTCCACTTTTCTTCTGGGGGAATTCGAGGCATCACAAATTGAGATTATAATATTCTTTAAATTTAAAATAACTACAATTAATAATAAAATATATGTGTAATACAAAACATTATTAAATATTTTTGAGTTTTTATTAACAAAGAATAACTTTAACTCTAATTTTATTTTAACCCTAATCTTAATAATCAATATTAAGAAATTTATAATGTTTAATAATTTAAAAGGTCACATACTAATTAATGAAAACAAAATTAAAGATAATGTTTAATGATTTAAATGTCTAATAATAAATTCAAACTTATATTATTTAATGACATTTATTATGATTTAATTACTATAAATGAAAAAAAAAATAATAAACTCCATATATTCATATTTGTCATTAACTATTTATTCACAATAAATTAAAACATTAATTCGTTTGTAACCATGCTTATTATTTCAGAATTTGTCGGAAGATCCACAGTGTTGATGACATCTTGTCGTCGACGTTTCCATAGCAGGATCCATCATCACGACAAAAAAGTCTGAGAAAAATAGTAAGAGAAGAGCCTTTATTAAAAAGTGATGAGGCTGGTGAAAGAACTACGTTTGGTTGAGTGAACCCTCGTTTTTAGGAGAAAATTAAGGTTTTACCAAAGGTTTTAGTAAAAAATCTTAATTTTATGTTGATTAAGGGCTAGATTAAGGTTAAATTAATGATGAAACCCTAGTATTGAGGGAGTTCATAAAATCTTAGGTTAATGTTAGTTACTCTCAATATTAATGCTATGTTAATTATAGGTTAAAATAAAGAGGTAAATCCTAAGTTTGAGGGAAATAATATTAGTCTTAAGTTGGTTTAATTATAAGCTAATTCTAGGTTTCAATTATTAATATTTAAAATAAGGTTAATAAAATAGACTAAGATTAGGTTCTAAATTATTAAGGCTAAATTATTTTATGTTCAAAAAAGGCTAAATATAGGGTTGACTGAATCAAACTCCATATATTCATATTTCACATTAACCATCTATTCACAATAAATTTACAATGTAACAATGCTCTTATTATTGTAATCAAGTTTGTATTGTATTGATAACTCCATTATAATTTTTATTCAACTCTTAGTCGACTATCCATATCGTTTATCTTCTTCACGGTAAATAAAACCATAATTTAATATATGACTTTTTATTCACCTCTTAGTCGACTATTCATATCGTTTATCTTCTTCACGGTAAATGAAACCGGAATTTAATATATGACTTCCTTAATTAATAAGGAAGAATATAACATCTAAATTATTTAGTATGGAGCATTAAATTGGGTGACATTTGTCAACAGAGACTTAACTGTCTATCAAAATTGAATAAAATTGAAAGAGTTAAAGGGAGTTCTGACTACGTGTGGAGGATAACATTATGGTAACTCACAGTCATCTTTGATTTAAATGTCTATTCACAATAAATTTGTAATGTAACAATGCTTATTATAGTAATCAAGAAGTTTGTATTGTATTGATAACTCAGTTATAATTTTTTTAATATATTATTTCCTTAATTAATAAGGAGGAATATAACGTTTAAATTATTTAGTATGGAGCATTAAATTTGGTGGTGACATTTGTCAACTTCTATCAAAACTGAATAAAATTGAAAGAGTTAAAGGGAGTTCGGATTGAGTGTGGAGGATAACATTATGGTAACTCACATTCATCCTTGCTTTACTGGTATGGAGCTGATTGCACTGAATAATGCAAGAACTCAATGAAGCAGAACTGTTTTAGCTAGCATCATGGTCTAACATTAACAAGAGATACTATGAGATCTTTCTTTTCACGATTTCAATTTTTTTTGTATTGTTAATTGGAAAATTAAAAGAATTTGATTGGTCTCCTTATTGATTGTTTGAGTGGGTAAAATTAGGGGCCAAAATGATAGCATTTATGAAAACTTAAAAGAGTACTTTCATTTGTTTATGCCACTAATTGGATTGGAAATACTCCATGATGAGATCGATCTAAGAAAAATGGTG
>ML795792.1:243199-254238 GCA_009831015.1 Picea engelmannii
TATATATATATATATATAAATCAAATTTCAATTTTATATATTGAAAAAATCTATATTAAAAGAATGCCATAGAAATTGTGAAAAAGTTATAATTCTTATTCTTGAAAATCTTATTTTTAAATATATAAATGAAAAAATATGAAAAAAAAATCATGTTTAAACTTCCATTGTAAGTTTTAGGCTTAATGGTAAGAAAACATGAATTAGGTTTAAGCAGAGCATGAATTAGGCATAAGTCCCACATGGAAATTAATGGATATTACGAAAAAGGTCTGACATATTATTGTTATGTTGTCTTAAGCTTCATAAGATTCAACATTACCACGAATCCATTGATCACTAGTGCCATATTTATCATATTTATCCATTGCATGCGGATTGCATGGTGCTTCCTCTCAGATGCTTTGATGGGGAACACTAAACTTGAGCCCTCCCACATATTATAACTAAAGATCTGCCTCTCAGAGATTTGTGTGAGAGCCTTTGTGCCGGAGAGAGTTGTGTAACTGCATTAAATTATTTGTTTGAACGACATAGCCATGTTATTTTGATCTTCGTTGTGCGCATTTGTGTTTGAGATTTCCTTTTAGGGGTGTTTACAATTTTTATAGTGTTAAAGACTGGACCAATTTTAATTTTGGAAGATTTACTCGAAATCCAGGAAACAACAACCACATTTCCACACTAATCTAATCAAAAACAATTTTATAAAATGAAAAAATATCCACAACGGTAAAACACAAGGAAAAATAAAACACTATTATGTATCACATTAATAAAAATTACAGCGTAAATATGTTTTATAATAGATATACAAATCGAAGAAATATAAAAATATATACTTGTGCATGTGGTTCCACTCTCCAATGCCCGCTCGATCCCGCGAATTTTCCTGACAGTCTTGGAGGAGGGCCAGCACGGGCCTCAATGGCAGATCCCCACCCGCCATAGTTCAAAAGTAGCTTCAGTGGGTCGTCAGTTAGAATGCGTCGAAGAGTACCGACCGACGCCACCTTCTCGAACTACAACCATTCCAACTTCTTTCTGTATGTGTTGGTATCCATATTCAAGTGCAACTGATGCAATCTCCATGTCTGATCTTCACCTTTTCCTTTTTCGTTTTTAATTGAATCAATTACCTTGCTTTTGAGACAAGGTATGCCATTTCTTTTAAAAGGAAAAATATTCATTTGATTTTTCTGTATTCTTGCTGTGAATTGAGTGTACTATTTGCACATCGCTTGGATGTGGTTTTGTTCATTTTAATGGTTCTTTTTAGATTGTAAAACAAAATGGCGTTTTTACCGCCATTGTGCATTTTGATTTGCTTATATGTCCAATTTTTATAAGAGTTCTCAAACCTTACCTAAATTTCTTAAAAGGAAATACTTATATATATTGCTAGATATAATTTCAAAAAAATCATTCGGGTTAAGCACTTGTACTTCAAGGTCAAGAAGTCTTAACGCCTTCCAATCGAGTCAAAAGGAATCCATAAATTAACATGTATCATTATAGATGACAATCCATGTTGTGATTTTAATATATATGTGTATCGATTGGATTTTTACTATGACCCATTTTGTCCAATGTTTTCGGAAAGACAAAGGAGTATGAACTTTAATTTAATACCAAGTAGTTTTTCGTTCACTATACTATTATTGTAATTTTTTATATTAAATATAAATGATATATAATATTTTATTGGAATACGTTGTGATAAATGCTACATTGAGATAAAGAAAAATTAATTCACTATTGAGATGTCACGACACTATATGACTATGGACATGGTAGTCTTCATCACTACTATACAATTTTTATTTCCTTAGTTTTACTCACAGTATTTCACTCTCTTGCTGTGCTTAAACATGGAAGAATAATCAAGAGTTAGGGTTAGGGTTTTTTCATCCTTCTAAGTCTCCATATGCCTTTTAGGGAAAACTTGTGAAATGCCCTAAGAAATATATACCCTTAACATAACTTTACATGAACTACCACTTGTTCAAGAAATGCATTTTTCTTGGCACCTTTCCAAGTCGACCAAACACCAAGCCCTTTGAAGCATTTTACAATGGAGTTATTCAAGTCTTTAAATATGCTTCATCACATATAATTCCATGAGAAAATATCAACTGTTTCCCAATACCATGGCCCCCTAAACCACCAAACATTAACCCAACATTAAATCACATTCAATAGACACAATTTTTTAGGTGGTAAAAGGATGAGAATGTGTCAATACTTGTATTCTTATTAGTTGCTTCTATTGTTTTGATTATTGTAACAATTCCAACAATCTCCACCTTAACAAGAATTTACCTAATACCTTCCCAAGTTCATTCATCATCTTATTCAAGTCAACCAAACACCACCCAAACACCACCCCCTTTGAATAATTTTACAATGAAGCTCTTCAAGTCTTTAAATATGTTTCATCACATATAATACTATGGGCACATAGTATGGGTTTCCCAATACCATGAGTCTATAAACCACCAAGAGTAAACCCATTGATAACCAATCAACATTAACCCAACATAATTGGGAAATTCATCATAATTGTTTTATATCTTTGTAATGTATATATAAAATTATTAAAGATAAAAAGAAAATTATAATTTCCTATATTGATTTTTTTTTAATCTCTATAAATCACTCCATATTTTTTAAATTTTTTTACACAACTTTTCTTTTTAGTATTCATTCAACATAAATCTTGAAAGTATGTTATTTGCTACATGTATTACTTCATTATAACATTTTTGAATCTTTATTAAATTTAATTCATATCTTTTATATTTTTTTTAAATGAATATCATGATCCAAACTTAAATATCTAAAAATCAAAATTATTGTAATTTTTTTGGAATGCAAGTTTTCATAGATAATCATGGACATAAATGTTTATATGTTGTAAAAAAACCCTCAAATTTGGATATGGAAATAGCCATTGGAATTAGGTAAGGTGATAAGTATATTTAGAAAAAATGAAAATATTGAAATAATAGTAAATTATTTGAAAAATGGTAATCTATAGAAAGAAATTGAGAAGACCAAATTAAACAATTAAAAATGAGAAAAAAAGAGAAAAATGTATTAAAAATCTTAAAAGAGATAGAAGATTTTTTTTCCAAAAGGTATTAAAAATCATAAAATTTTAAAATTAATAAGAAAGATTAGTTCTATGATAATGGAAAATAGAGAAAATAATTAGAAATTAAAATAATAGTGAGATAAAGTCAACCATGATAATGGTGAAGAAGCATTAATAGAAATAATTGCTTAGTTAAAATTAACAAGATATTTAAAAGTATTAAAAAGTTAGTGTATTTAAATTAATGATGGATATTGATTCTATAATATTTGGCAAACATTTTTAGAAAAGAGATAATAATTAGAGATAAAAATAAAATAAAAATAATGGAGAAAACGGTGARAAAGTGATAATGCAAAGAACTAAGTCATTTGAATTGGAAAAAGTAATAATAGGATAAATAAGGTGGGTGATAATGAATAAATTAATAGTATAATTTTACAATTAACAAGGATAAAAAGATAGAACTAATATTATTATATTTAAGGTAAAAAATTATAGAGAATTATGATATAAAGCCAAGGGTAAAAATTTGTGTGATTGATATAGTAATAAGGGAAATAGTTCCAAAGCAGCTAGTCTGTGCCTAGTGTGTTGAGTAGTTGAATAGTTGAAATACACATAGTTTCATATGTCAAGTCATTGAAATTTTGCTTCAAAGGAACCCTTAAATTGCCTTAAATTAGTTGTAAATTTTGTACAGTTAGAATGTATTTTGAGAAATAAACTGAATAAGTCCGAAAGGTGCACAATCTTTCAGTATATTTTCAAAGCTTTTTTAGAATAAGCTAGAAATGTTAGGAATTTTGTTAATTGGTAAAGAATTTGTAACATGCTCCGTAATATGAAAAAAAAATAGTTAATTTATTCGTAAAGTGCTTGAAAGAATAATCTCGACAAATTAAATATTCAATATTGCCTGTAAAACACTTGGAAAAATTGGTAATTTTGTCAATCTTTAATGTATTGTTGACGATATACTGTTTAGTCCATGCTCGAAGCTAACATAACCCCACGTAGACAGAAGAAACCATTGCTAAAGTATTTGACATAGTAGATAATATTGTTAGAGGTCTCCAACCATGCAGTTTGAGCTAGTCCCTTGACAAGTAGGGATTTTTTTAGCCTTGTTTGCCTTTATACTTATGGAAATTCTTAATTATTTTCGACATGACTTATCAAGCAAAAAATTAAGATACTTCAAGGAAATCAAACTATTCACTTGGAAATTCTCTGTCATTGTAGGCTTATTCACTTCCCCAACCTCGATGCTTCTTCTTTTTCCCTTTTTCGGACCAGGGATGATTTTAAGGATGGAAATTTATTTTAAAATGTAGAAACCTTGGCGAACTTGCTAATCATTCATATTCCTACTATAAAATGTTTGGCGATATTTTTTAAAAAATATTCAAATTTCTAAGAATTTTATATAGTTTGTATAAATTTTTTGCAATTTTAAAGGTAAAATAATTTTATCCTATAGAATTTGGGCAAATCATTTTTAGAATAGAGAATCGTGTTTTGGGAAAAACTATGGAAAATTATCCCATGAGTGAAATTTAGCCCCTAAAATCATCCTTTCATTTTCCTTACCATGCGACAGGCGTTGGAACCTATTCCTCAAGAATTCGACCTTTCCTATGGAATGTTTTCAAGCACCAAAGGCTACACTCACAACAGAAATTGTCAAAACTAAATGGTTTCCAAGGCTTTCAGCCAAAAAACCCTTGTTTCGATCGTAGATGGTTGAGCGAATTTCTTTGTTTGAAAAAAAGGAAAAGAAATGTTGTATCGTTTCATTTCGCGCCAAATCATATAAATACTCATTCGACCAACACATTTAACGCAATTCACCGCTTGTTTGATGGTTTTCTAGAGAACTTGAACAAAGTTTTGAATCATCTTTTTGGTTTTTGTTGAATAAGGTAATTGATGTTTGTTTATGTTTTTATTGGAATAACAATTTATATGTTGAAAGATAAATGTTGAGCATTTTTTCAAGTTGAAGTCTTTGTTGAACATATCTTTTACATATAACTATAATATTTATGGGAAACAAAAGTTTGCGCAAGAGAAAATTTGATCGCACTCAAGATGATACTCACCATAACGAATAAAGGAAAGATCATTATTGGAGAAAGAAGCGAGAATGTGCAAATATTGAAGAAAGAAATGATGCTAATGTAAATAGAGAGTTTCAACAAGAAGACGTCCAACCAGGTATGCATGCACATATTGTCTATATTAAAAGTATAGAATTCAAATATAAAATATTCTTTAATATAATTGATTGTAATTACAATTTGATGTTTTTAAAAAAACATAAATAGATTTATCTTATAATGTCGAAGAAGATGTTGAACCTGAAATTGAAGCAGAAGATGAATCACCTATAGGTATGTACATAAATTTAGATAATACAAGATGAACACTTGTATATATAGTTTAGTGAATTTATGTTCGGGTTTTTTTTTAGTATAAACTTTAAATTGAAATATGCAGGAGAATCTATCAACATTGATGATGAAATATTAGAAAATGTTGATACTGAAAAATTTGGGAAGAAAAAAGATAAGCATTATATAAGATATCGAACTAAGAATATGTATAATACTTTTTTCAAAGATGAATCAGTAACAGTAAAATCTCAACTTTTACTCTGTCTAATAAAGTCATGAAAGTTAAAATAAGCTACATCATTATTGTGTATTCAAAAGTCGACAAAAAATACAAAGGTGAAACAGAATGTCTTTGACAATATAACTAGTGTATTAAAAGATTTTGGAAAATCTTGGAAAAAAGATGTCAACGGTGCATGTAGAGTGATACAAACAACAGTTGTTTCATATAGAAATATAAAAGATCATTTGACACGACACATGGAAAAAACGATGGGAATCTCAAGAAAAACATTGCACAAACATAGAAAATTTTGATTGCAAATATATGCAAATGATGAACTCGCTTGTTGGACAATGTTTTCTAGACAACCCTATAAAGATAGACTTGCATAAATTGTTAAAGAATTGGCCTGTAATTGTTGGTTTGCAGAATCTCGTGTTTCACCACATTCAAGGGATGTGTTGCGATGAAGAATAGAATGACAACAATATGAAGAACATCCAAAACATATATTGTCAATGACACTAATAGAATTGTTCAATAAGTTCAAAGAAGAGCACAAATAAGTTAAAATTTTCATCAATACATTTGTGCAACAAAAACCATGGTTTGTTAGATCCATCGTTGTTCATGACACTTGTTGTTGTCGTTATCATGTGGAATTTGAGTTGTATTACGATTTTTATTTTTATTTTGGTAAAACGTTATGGCCAAGTTCACCTCATCCTTCCACATTCTGTAATTTTATATCCTAAATTCTATGTGAAAGAGAAGGTGATGATTTATTTTACAAAAAAAAATGTGTTGGTGGAAAGAAATGTGAACGTTGTGGAAATATAAGTTTGTTTCACTCAAAGTATCATATTGATATGAATGATCAATCATTTTCTAATATAATAGTCAATTGGAAGAGATATGAATATATCAACAACATGGCTCCACATTCTTCAAATGTTATTTCCAAAAGGATTGATTTGAGAGTAGATAAAATGTGTGATAGATGTTTTGAAGAAGTTTGAGGAAGAAATTTATAAATACACCAAGCATTCACATAGAGCTCAATTGAAATACCTACAATTCAAACAATCTCGTGAAGTATTTCCACCAAGGACAATTTTGTCTATAGTTGATTTTATAGAGAATTACACATTTTCTGCACAAAAAGAAATGCAGAGTGAATATTATCATTCTGATCGAGTCATGATATTTTTCCATGTTCTATATAGACATGCACAATGGAGTCTTGATAACATAGAAAGCACCAATGACAATCAACATGTTATTAAAGAATATCACTTTTATATAATTGATTATCGAGCACACGACACACATTATGTACAACATTGTTTTGATAAATTTTATGATTCATTGAAAGAACATGAAATCAGATTCGATCAATATTGGATATGGTAAGATGGGTGTGCGGCTCAGTTGAAATATTCACAATCATTCTATTAGTCAAGTCATCTTCATAAAAAATAAAACATTACACATTGTTGATTTTTTTTTGAGATTGGTCATGGCAAAGGAGAGCACGACAGTGTAGGGGCATGTGTAAAACAAGAACTTTGAATGTATCAGATGAACTCTCACGACGATCGATTTGAATCCGCTGAACAATTTTTTAATGGTGAAAAATGGAGTTAATCCATGAATATAATCTGTCAAGGGATGTGCACAGGTCTGTCTATATATACATGTTACAAATGTACACAGGATATTTTTATTTGAACGTGTTCAAATTTATATTCAATCTTCAATCAATTTCTTGAAAGATTTCACGTTAATAAGTTCTTGTCTTATGCACGTTTTTTGGTATGTTGGAATCCAAGATGTAAATAGATCAATCCCATATGATGCCAGTACAATACATGAGACACGAAAAATACATTCAGTTAAAAAAAAACGTTATCAAAATATGTTTGCATTTGATAGATGAAATGAGTCTTATTTTTGTTCAGTTTGCATAGAGGACACAAAATCCATAGATATTTGCAAAAACGAAAATGTAGAAAATGTTAAAGCTTGGAGACATATCGAACTTAATGTAAAAGGGAAAATGCAACTTTCAAGCTCAGACAATATGGAATCAAATGAAACTATAGTGTCATTTGATGGTGATAGAGTTTCTGATCTTGTTAGAGAAGGTAACTTTTATGTTTAAATTTTTTCAAATAACTTGTACATGTACTTGTGTGATAATATAACATGAACTATTTGTTCTTCAATATATCCAAATATTTGTAGGAGATGTCTTTTCCATGGTTGCACCTGTAGACAACACTGAAAACGTGAAATATTATTTAATGCGATGCACAAAACAAAATATGAGGCTATTAGAAGATTTTGATGATAACGGTTTTATATATGAAAGAGGATCCATTGTATTGAAAATATTTTTTTTTCAAGAAACCCATAAAACCGATACTCATGTTCACTTTCAAGACTACCAGTCAGATGTCACAAGTTGTCAATATAGTCATTTGGTATGTGCAACGCGCATAAATTTAATAGAAGTTCAATAAATAAAAAAAATAGAAAATGGAAAATGTCCAAAGTCGATCATGAACGAATAATTTAAGATGAAATAACATTATGATGTTTTTAAACAAGTGACACATGTACATTCCATAATTTTTTATTTTGCATTGAAAGTACATGTATTTATGAATATCTAGGATTCTAGAATCATTTCGAGTTTAGTTTACTTTCATGGTCCATTCAATTAAGAAAAGTTGTATTTCCCATGAATTATAAAGTTTACCGAACCTTATTTACAATTTCAGGGAAGAGCTTATAGATTGTATCTAGGGAACCTAAATTGACCTATACTTTGGATGATTGTGCTTTAATCCTACAAATTATCCAAATCATATACACAAATCCTTTAATGCATGTAACCAATTTACTACATATAGGGTAAATGCGTTCATTATTTGCAATTTTATAGTTCAATGTTTTTTCATATGAAGATGATAACTTCATATCAAAACTAAGACCCATTTTCATGTCATTATAAGGGACTATTGATGGCTTAGAAAAACTTTAAATTCTCATAAATTTTATTATCAATATAAATTTTAATGAAGATCGCTTACTTATATTAACTTTCATGACTTGTTTTGACTATTTTCATTGTTTGACTTATATTAAATTTCATGACTTGTTTTGACTATTTTCAACCATATTTCCAAATAAAACAAAATTTAAATTATAAGTGAGAAACTTTAATTTTTATGTCACATTTTCTTGAATATTTCATTGTGAAATTTCATAAGAAACTTTAAAATTTGACAAACTATAAAATTTAATTTTTATTTCACATTTTCTTGAATATTTCATTGTGAAATTTCATAAGAAACTATAAAATTTGATGATTCTTTTTTTCAATCAAGAAAATAGTATATTTAAATTATTTCATCCAATATTTTATATAAATAAACATAGTGCAAGTAAAATCAAGACAAGACAAAATATTACATGAGTGATCTCAATATCTCTTATATCTCTTCTTGTGATTTTCATAGCTATTGTTATCATCTTTGTAGTTTTTTCATAGTTGTTCGTATGAGAAAGAAGGTGAATTCAAATACTATTAAAACCTTTCATTGAGATGTTGATTTAAATTGAGATTTTGATGTAAATGTGAGACCATGTCTCTCTGAAAACATCGAAATGATAAAGAGAATGTAAATGTCCTAGATTCAAATTCAAGTGTGTGTAGAGCCCCTTGTGTGTGTCTATCTTACCTTGTAATATTTATAGTGGATTTATTCATTCTTCCATTTGTTCAGGTGATTATTGCTTCCTATGTCTTCTAACCCATTCTTACACTAATTTTCTTAGTTCTTTATTTTTTTTCACACGAAAAGAACAGTTTCACTATTATTCTATTAGAATCAAATGATTTTTTTTGTTACATATGGATCTAGAAAGTGATGATAAAAAAAGATCTATAGTTTTTCCTTCCTTCCACATTTTTACATTGTAGTAAAGTTATAAAAACTCATCTAGTGTCATATACAAAATTATTCAAAAAAGGGACATCTGTAAAGATTTAAGCTAGAAAATGTAAAACATTTTTGTACATACAATAGTTACATCAACAATTTCTTCATAAAAGCGATAGCCAAAATTTCCTTCAAGTACGTGCATAAATTTGATAGATTCAAATCTATTATTTAAGCTTTTGATCTTTTTTGTTACTTTGTTGAACTGTCTATGTACGTGCATAAATTTGATAGATTCAAATCTATTATTTAAGCTTCTGATCTTGTCTTTCTAGTTGTTCACATATATCAGGTTCAGGTTGGATTTGGAATTTATCCAGTCAATAGTGACCTTGGAATCTCCCGCAACCATCAATTTTTTTATGGAAAAGTAGGAAAGGAGTAGTAATAATCCCAATAGGCTCAAGAGTTCATCCTTATGTTGAATTTTATCATTCCACAATGAAATATGTTGAATTTTATCTGTCCCCATAAGCCCAAGAACAATCCACAATGAAATATGTTGAATTTTATCATGTGTTTTTGAATAGTCCACAGTGAACTTAAAATGAAGAATTTAAATTAATACAAAGTAGAATAGTGTAGCATCCCGCTCTGGCGCACTTACAAAACTTATTCTTTGAGGACACTTGTTCGCAAGTGATCTGGATTATATGATGATAAAACTTTTTCTTTCATTATGATGCATTGGGTTATGTGACAGGATGTTTTTACTACCTTGGTATAGACAGGTACTGCTGACTCGGTTTCTTTGAGTGTGCAGGGTGTCAGACCTTGAGGATGCAGAGGCATCGGTGGAACTCCCTTGGACTCCGGATTGAGTCAGGGAGTGGGGTATTTGAGTTGTTTCATACGGTGATGATGTTTTGATTTGATGTTATGATATTGATTTTATGATGTGTTGTTGACATGATCTAACATGGAGGTTGATGATGCAGGCTGACGATAGCTTGCCGACCGGACTCACATATGGAGTAAAGGTGCCACACACGAGTTCCAGAGAGATTGAGGGAGAGGTGTGGACAACAGCCCTGCCACAGCCTACTAGCACTCGCGCCGTGGCTCGAACTGTAGGTTAACGATTACCTAGTTCGAGAGGATCCACGATGCCATGAGGGCAGACTGCGACAGTCACTCATGATGATTCTAAGGGGCGCGTAATAAGGCGGGGGCCTTATTCCTTAGAGCCCTTAGTCTCCCACAAGATTCACCTGGCGGAGTGTTGACTCCAGGGGTTATAGAGTCTACCAATTCGTCAAACCAGCGAGTGGCACCCTTGGAGCACGTGGTGCATCCTGAAGGGCACGTCG
>ML795792.1:259477-278456 GCA_009831015.1 Picea engelmannii
TTACACTGTCAAATACATAGGTTTTACATCCATTTTATGATGATAAAAAAAACTAAGACATTTAACTCAAAAATTCTAGACTCTAAGACATCCCTTTAAGATAGATCACTTCGTACCTGCAAAAAAAACAGAATTCAAAAATTAAAAATTTACAATTCAAACATGCGAAATAAAACAAAATTCAGAAATTGTGATTAAAACAAAATTGACATACATACCAGAAGAGTTAAGTCTCATCCTCCAACATACTATTTCCCACAAAATATAATGTAAACATATTTTCCACCAAATATAATTTAGACATCTGTAACAATAAAAAACAATAATAAAAAAAACAAATAACACATATTAGCATATATACTTTAACTAAATATTAAATAAACAATAAGAAATAATAACATACCCAACCACATTTAAACAAATTTAATATAGTTACTCTCCACATTAAACATACATTATTTAAACAATTTGTAAAATCTTATCTAAAATCTTAAAAACATTTAAAGAGGAAAATTGTGTTATTGGTAAAAACCAAATTGTGTTCACAGTTAGAGTTAGACAATAACATGAAAATAAATATAGAGCTATGTATGAAGAAAGCTCACAAATATCTATATTAAGTCATTCTTCTAATGAAATTCTTATCTTCTTGTGGATAAAGTCTCAAATCCTTCAGGTGAAATTCCCATCTCAGGTTATGGTATTTGATCTTATTTACTCAGCAATAAAACACTAATATCCTCAACAGTAAAATACTTCTCTCTTCTTCTGCAGTGGTCATATAATCAAATTTCATAATTCCCTTTCAAATTAAATGACTCATAAATATTCATATTAAGCCATTGTTCCAAAAAACTACTTATATCTATGAAAGTTCACAAATCTCCATTTTAGAAACAATTCTTCCATAAAATACTTATCTTCTGTTTCTGCGGTGGAATAGATGTTCTCATATAATCTTGCATGTACATGAAGAAAACACAAATCTGCACATGTATATTCAGCCATTCTTAAAAAACAATTTAAATATTTCATCTTTGGGATGTATTAATATTACATATAATCAAATTTTCTTTAAATTTATGTGTGAGCTAGCTCACATATACAATATGTGTGAGCTACCTCACATATACATATGCATAGCTTATTTGAAAATCTACCTGAATGTTGGTTTTTGTGGTTAGTAACCAAATTAGTATAGAGTTTGACAATACCCTGGCAAGAAAGAATTCACTTCGTTGTATGTAGAAAACACAAATGTCTATACTACGTCATTCTTGGACAAGAAAGCAAGGAATGCAATCGAAGAAAATTTAGAAACTTTCCCTCTTCTGATGTGGGATAGAGTCTGTTCTCAAATAATCAAATGTTCAATTTCAAAATTAGGTCTTCATCATGATCTAAACTTAAATAATTTTGAATGTACACCATTTAAGACAACAATAAGATTATATAGGGGTTCTATATATTTCAAAATAATCGATCAAAGCATTGAATAGGAAAGGCTAAACTAAAAATTTGAGAAAAAAAAAATTGATAAAAGTAAAAAACATACATTTATGAATCATCCTGAATGGACACATCTTTCCAAAATATGGGTGCTTCCTCCGCTTCCTCCTCAATCCCAATCTTCTTCCCAAGCACACTCTTGGGTACTCTATTTGTAACATCCCTCTCTGGTGCACTGAGAGAACTTATTCCTTAAGGACACCTGCTCGCAAGTGATCTAGATTATTATGGTATTAAAACTTTTGATTTTGATTATGAGGCATCATGGGTTGATGACATGTTGTTTTACTGCATTGACATAGACACGTGCTATTGACTCAATTTACTGAGTGTGTAGGATTTTGGACCTCTAGGATGCAGAGGCATCGATGGAATCCCTTGGACTCTGGATCGAGTCAGGGAGTGTACCATTGGGGTTTGATGGTATTACTGTGATATTAATGCATCTGAATAGATGATATGATACAGATATATTTTGACATGATTTGTTGATGATGCAGGTTGACGATAGCTTGCCGACCAGACTCACATGAGGAGTAAAGGGGTCACACATGACTACTAGAGATGTTGAGGGAGAGGTGTGGACATCAGCCCTGCCACAACCTAGTAACAATCCCATTGTGGCTCAAACTGTAGGTTAACATTTACCTGGTTCAAGAGGCCCCACAATGCCATGAGGGCAGACTGCAACAGTTGCTCACGATGATTCTAAGAGGCGCACAATAAGGCAGGGGCCTTATTCCTTAGAGGCCCTTAGTCTCCCACAAGTTCAACTGGCAGAGTATTGACTCCAGGTATTTTTTATGTCTACCAAGTCAATCAAGAGGCGAGTGGCACCATTGGAGCACATAGTGCATCCTGAAGGGCACGTCGCGCAAGGGAAATGGATTGAGGCAAGTGGTACCCTTGGAGCACCTAGTGCGTATTGAAGGGCACGTTGCGTTGTTTTGATAAATGAATGAACCTAGATGGCCTTAGGATGAACAATGTGATAAGAATTTAAAAATAAAAATAAAAAATTCCCTAATAAAATGTCGCCCATCATGAAAATTAAGGTCTAGGTCTAAATCATGCTCGTGGTAAAATTTTATCCTTTTTATTAAAAAAAAATAAAAATTTGTTGGAATAATTTATTTAAAAAAAAGGGGGGGGGAATTAATTGTTTTATTATTTTTGATAATTTAAAATATGATAATTAAATGAGAAAAGGGAAAAAGGGTTAATTTCCACACCTGCCTTTTGAGTTCTAACTAAAAAGGGGAAAGAAGGAAAATCTAAAATATTAGGAAACTAGGAAAAGAGATAACATAAAAAGGGAAAAAGGGGAACATAAGGGAAAAAGAGGAAAGTCAAACTTAGTAAAATATCTACCATTTAAGAGCCTTCTAATTTAAACTGAACTAGCAATTTAATAATAGGGAAAGCCATTAAAACCTGTAAGAGAATTTGGGGATACATAGGAGCGATTCTAGGAGTAACTCTAGGTGGGTGAGGGAAATAAAGATAATTAATTAATTAAAGAAATTAATTTATGGCGGAATGAAGGGGATGGGTGACACTTGTATGGGGAGGAATTTTTAGGAATTAAACTTTAAAAACTTAATTAAACGAGATTTTAAGAAAGTAAGGAACCACAAAACTCTATATAATGAAGGGAGGAGATGGAGGTTGGATCTTCTGTTTGTGTAACGTTACGCTGCAGAATTATCTACTTGACTGATTTAACTTGTGGGAGTTGGGATACCTAGATCGGTGAGGAGCGGTAGATCGACCTTACGAGGCGAGCTAGGAGCTAATCGAAATCTCTGGATAGTGTGTGTGTGGCCCTTTTGCGGCTCGAGGGGCTAAGGGGGAAGAAGAGTACCCCTAGCATTGGCTGGGAGGTACCGGTTAAGTCTCATTGGTCGGCAAGCGGGAGTTGCACAGAGCGCGCGAACGTCACTCAGAGCGGGAAAATAGGAAATGGTATGCTCTCTTCATTTTGTATAATAGATATTGTAGGTTTTATGCTTGGATCTGCATGTTGATTAGGTAAGTGAATTGATTGTCTAGATTGATGACTAAAACTTTTCTTAGCCTAGCTCGATGCATGATTAACTCCCATGGCCTTCATTTCCCCAGATATCTTGGCCACCTTGTGGGGTTTGATTGTGGCCCTTGTGGTTGTTTTTCCTTCATCCATAGTTTTCCAGCCCTCACTTGATCAGTCATCCAGGAGCCTGATCTATGATCGTCACCTTAGCGTTAAAAGACCTATGGATCTCAACACCCTTCTTTTCTATGCCAAGATGATGAGAGAAGGATGAACCTGTTAGACGACTACCCTTAATGTTTGTCCATGGCTGATTGTTCATTCGACCATCTGGCAACGACCTCTGCGTGTAGATTATCTGGTGTCCTGGTTGGTTTCTCTATGCATTGACTAATATAACCCCTGTAATCATTCCATGACCTTTCCCATTAGATCCTTGTGTTCTCTTACTGTTGTCTACATTGTATTGGGGTTATAGCAATGGAAGCACCGATTGATTCCCTGTCTGCAAATTTTTGGGTATTCTGGCAATGAAAAAACGCAATCGTTTCATGTCTTTTTTTTTTATTATTTTATATTCTGGCAAAAAAAAAAAAACGAATCGATTTCAGGTCTGCATTTTTATAATGGTATCTTGGAAATGGAAAATTATTTTTATTTGATTTCTTGTCTGCATTTATATTTGTATCTGGGAAATGAAAAATGTTTTTGTATTCCTGTCTGTGTGGTATTGGTATCCTGGCAATGGAAAACGAATTCATTTCCATGTCTGCGTTTTCCAGCGTTTTTCCCTTTTAAATGATGATGGAAACATGGAGTACCTTCTGGTGCGTTTTGGGCACATCATTCTACATATTTTAAATACGGATAGCCATGAATGTCCTTCTGGTGTGTCCCTGTACATGTTTTTCCATTTTAAATTGAGATTGTGATTGTTGTGTAAATGCTCATGATTTTTCCATCCAAAACGTTATTGAGTTGCTATTAAATTACCCACATTTTTTCTTTTAAAGATTGACATAAATTGTTGTTTAAAGGCCCACAATTTTTGCCTTTAAAATGTGAAGAGATTGTTGTTAAATTACCCACGTTTGTGCTTTTAAAGATTGGCATAGACTATTATTTAAATGCCCAGGAAGTTGCCTTCAAAACAGGTGATTTCTTTTCTGTGAATGACCATGGTTGGAATTTAAAAACGGACTGTGTAGACCAACGTTTTCATCTTGTTTCGAAGTGTTTCTATCACTAAGTTTACACCACGATTTACAACTGAATTCATGGTGTATTCATCACAAAATCCAAGCGATTTATCACTGATTACAACTCATTTTTATCTCTGAGTTTATAGTATTCATACCACAGAGTTAAATAATTTCTATCACTGAATTCAGCGTGTTTTCATCACTGATTTTACACCATGTTTTACGACTGAATCTACGGTGTATTATTCACTGAATCCAAGTGATTCCATCACTGATTACAATGTGTTTTTATCTATGATTTTTTACTATGTATACCACTGAGTTTGTTGTTAAATGACCACGACTTGCCTTAATCATTGATTGAGTTGTTTTTTACTGACCACGAGTTGGTCCTTCTGCAGTTTTGTTTTGTCCTTTTTATCCTCCTTCACATTGAACACATATCTAGCATTCTCACTACCAAGCTTTAATTACCACAACAATGTTACTGGCCATGTTGATTATCATGTTAATTGTAATATGAAATGCTATATTTTTGCCTTATAAATTGCCAGAACAATTTCTACAATAATGTTAATGGTCAGCAGATTCCTTCTATTGATTAAATGCCACAAGGAGTTAAATATTTAACAGTTGTATAAATCGCCTGGCTATTGCGCTATGAATGGTTATGTTAAAAGTCATGCAAAATTGCCTTTTAATGTTATATTAATTGTATGTTAACTAGAATGTTAAATGCCTTGTTATTGCTATATTACTTATCATGAAAACAGTCATGTAAACTATCTTTTTAATGCCATATTAATTGTCATGTAACTACTATGGTAATCACCTTGTTAAATTGCTACAACAATGTTAATAGTTAGGAGTTTCCTTCTCTATGATAGTAGACCGCTAGCATTGTTAGTTCGATCATTATAGATAGACTAATGTTGAGGTTTAACTGTTCATAAGTGCTAATGGTAGCATTCCACTTTAAGAATGTTAATGTTGTTATTCAATTTTATGGCTAGTTGGATGGGGATTCAGATTAATATAGAACTGTCCATTTAGGTTGTAATAAATATTAAAATTAGTATGGTGAGTAAAGACTAGATTGCAAATTTTAGACTTGCTAAATTAGATATGTAATTGATATTAGTTGGATTTATAGATATCGCTTAATTGGTAACTCAGACTCGCTAAATTGAGTCGTAATTCATGTTAAGGTTAGTTGGTAACTTGCTGACTAACGGGATTTAGACTGTTTAATTGATCTGTAATTAATGCCAATTTAAATCATAGATATTGACCATTTAGCCTGGATTAATGGTTGGGTTGTTGACGAAGTCATTTTTAGCTTGTACTTCCCATTGAGGGTGTTGTTGTTCATTTTAATTAATGTTTGTACTTGGTTTTGTAAACATTTAATGTGCTTGGTTTGCTCACTGTATGGGTTCTAGTTACTTGTGTAATTAATTTTGGGTGTGTGGGGTTGTTAGGATGATTGTTCTTAGCTTAGTAGGCTTGGTATTCTTGTGTCGGGCGGGATGTAGACACCTAATTGTTCCTCAGAACAGTCGCTAGTCTTGAGACCTTAAATGGTCAAAATCAATGGGAACCTAGGCTTGACTGTTTCTTATGTGTCCTAGAGGTCCTAACCATTGCAGGGTAGGACGGGCATGTAGTCATTCTTATTCTTCGTCGGTTGAATGTCGTACATTACTTCCAGGTGCCTGATGTGCTTTTATGTTAGGTCGTTATGTTGTTGTTGTGTGAGTTCCATGCGTCGTGTTCGTCGTCGTATTGCGATTTTGAGTATAATGCCGTTATTGCCTTCCTACACACACACACTAAAAAAAAAATTAAGTGTTCTTTTACTGGTTGTACATCATAGGAGTCGTACCAGATGGGGACATTACATGTGGTATCAAACCGGGTTGAACCCACAACTTGGGATCACTACGACTTTCATTGATATGATTTGATGATAATGTTGCTAATTGAGTTGACTCGTATTCATGCAGGTAATCATGGTTAAAGGATGTGGTAGAGATAGACAATGGGGTGCTAGGGGAGGAGGCATGATGCCTCCAGTAGCATCCACACCTAAGGGATCTAACCCCCAGGGAGACGAGCAGGTTGTCAGAAAGGAGCATATAGCAGTTGGTGATGTGGTCGGAATGATGATATCTTTTCAGCACATGTCTGAGGCACTGATCATCCGTTTGGACAGAGATGAGGCCAAGGCACCGGCACCCGCCGAGGTTCCACCGCGCACCTCGGTTGATACTGGTAGCATTCACTGTGAACTCGAGAAGGTCAAATTTGCCAAATTATTTGGTGCACCGGACGATGCAGCTGTCGAGGCATGGTTGGAGAACATGGCTATGTGCTTTTCACTTCGCGATTATACCTCCAACATGAAGGTCCGTTTGGCAGTCTTTCAACTGAAGGGGAGAGCTCTTCTATGGTGGAAGACGCTGCTACCGTAATTGAATGCGGTCGTCGAAGACATTTCATGGGAACTGTTCGAGGAACGGTTCCGAGAGAGGTACCTTTCAGAGGAATTCATTGAGCGTTAGGTCAATGAGTTCAACGCCTTATGACAGGGCAGTCATATGGTGCCCGAGTATGATGCCCATTTTATGGATCTTCTTTAGTATGCTCTGCACATTAAGACTGAGAAACTTAAGGTCAACAGGTTCATGTTCGGCTTTAACGACAACATATGTGCAAAGGTTAGGATTTTGATGCCTCAAACCTTACATGATGTCGTCCAGAAGGCCCTCATAGTGGAGGAGGATCTTATCAGCGGGGGTCAGAGTAGGACTCCAGCGAGACCAACAGGGCAGGTGCCATCCAGTGTATAGTAGCATCAGACACTAGCTAAACATACACCTAGATATTGTGGCTTCTAGAGGGGATCTTCTTTCACTACACTTGGATGACAGATGCCTTAGCAGCGGACACCTTATCGGGGACCACATCATCAGCAGTAGCATTGACCGCAACAAAAACAGTTTAGGCCTGTTCAGAAGAACAAACCAGGATTCCCGGACAACAGGTCGTCATCTTCTACTTCGGGTACCAGGACTACTAGGCTAAAGAAGGGGTCTTGGACGTGTGGGGAGCCACACTACCAGCATAACTACCTGGTGGAGAGGACTAGAGCATCTGGATCAACTAGACCCATGAACATGGGAGATATGGGCAAGGCCCATCGGATTCATGCAGCATTGAATAACTTCTAGGAAGAGCATCAATCAACTGTGCTCGAGATGATAGGTACCATCGTTGACTAGACCCTTATTATTTTGATAGATCTCGGTGCTACCGAGAGTTTCATTTCTGGTGTAGCACTAAAAAGGATTAAGTTAAAGGCAGTTGAATAGGATGAGTTTATCTTCATAGAAATGGCTTTGGGAGAGAAACAAAAGGTTGGAGGAAAGGTTACGAGTTGTATCCTCAACCTGGGAGAGTTTGTCACCAAGGCTAACCTGTATGTCATGATCTTAGGATCTTATCATGTTGTGATTGGTATGGACTGGTTGGAATCACATGAGGTGATACCATAGATGATTTTAGGGGATAAATTTCGCAAATGGGCTAATTTTCCATGGTTTTTCCCAAAAAAAGATTCGTGAATTTACATTTTTTCTAAAAACAATTTGCCCAAATTCCATAGAATATAATTATTTTACCTTAAATATCGCCAGAAAGTTATAGAAAGTATATAAAATCCTTAGAAATTTGAATATTTTTACAAAACTATCGCCAAACATTTTACATTTTGCATATTAAGGACTAGTCAGATTAGCCCATGTTTTTACGTTTTAATATAAATTTCCATCCTTAAAATCATCCCTGGGTGATACTTAAATGTAAGACAAAATGGTTGAGCTTGGTCGATGACAAGGGACAGAGACATGTGATTGTAGGACGAAACCAGGGAGTTTTCCTGAGGTTCATCTCTTCCTTACAGCTATGGAAAAGCATGCGCAAGGGGTGCAAGCTTTATGCAATCCTTGCATTAAACAAGAAGGAATTAGTGGAAGCTTTAGAACATCTTCTGGTGGTGAGAGAGTTTACAGACATATTTACGGAGGAGTTACCTGGGATGTCGTCGAAGAGGGAATTGGAGTTTACTATAGACCTAAAAGTGGGAACTGAACCGATAGGGAGAATGCCTTATAGGATTTCGACCCTGGAATTACAAGAGTTAAGAATGCAATTGAAGGAGTTGTTGGACTTGGGACTGATACGTCTTAGTGTGTCACCGTGGGGTACACCTGTTATTTTCATACAAAAGAAGGATGGGTCATGGAGGCTCTGCATTGACTATCGTCAATTGAACAATGCCACAATCAAGAATCAATATTCGTTGTCGAGGATTGATGATATGCTCAATCGAATGAAGGGCGTGACAATGTTCTCAATGATCAATTTGCGATCAGGCTATCACCAGTTACACATTAAATAAGATGACTTCCATAAGACCACCTTTAATACGAGCTTTGAACATTACGAGTTTACTATTTTACCATTTGTACTGACAAACACCCTAGGGGTATTTATGAGTTTGATGAACAGGGCGTTCCGCGAGTACATGGACAAGTTCGTCCAAGTATTCATTGGTGATATTTTGATCTACTCTCGGACGATGGAGGAGCATGAAGAGCACTTGCGCTTGGTACTACAGTGTCTGTGAGAGCACAAACTATTTGGGAAGTTGTCCAAATGCTCTTTTTATCAATCAAATATTCACTACTTAGGGCGTGTCATCTCCAACAAATGCATTGTCATGGATCTAGCCAAGGTCGAGGCGATTATGGAATGGCCTGAGCCAACGAATGTCCCATAAGTGTGTAGCTTCATGGGTTTAGTAGGATACTATCGATGGTTCGTCGAGGGGTTTTTGAATATAGCAAATCCAATCACAGAATTGCAGAATAAAAACAAGAAGTTTGTTTGGATCGAGAAATGCGTGAAAGCATTTTGGAGGCTCAAGGAGTTGTTGACAATAGCACTGATACTAAAGGTCTCTGACATGGACGCGAAATTCTTGGTATGCACTGACGCATCCAAGGAAGGCTTGGGCAGGGTCTTGATGCAAGATGGATGAGTGATCGCTTACATTTCGAGGAAACTGAGAAGGCATGAGGAGAACTACACGATGCACGATTTGGAGTTGTTAACCATTGTATATGCCTTGAAGGTTTGGAGACACTACCTTATTCGAAAAAAAATTGAACTAAAGACTGACCACTATGGACTACAACACATCTTTACGCAAATCAACATGAACACGCGACAACGGCATTGGTCGGAATTGCTTAGCGAGTACGACTTCGAGATTACTTACATAAAAGGAACAGTGAACCGAGTGGTGCATGCATTGACTCGAAGACCACACATATTTTTGGTGCTGCCTCTTCAGACGAATCTGTGTGAAAAGATTCTAACTTTACAGCATGATGATGACTAGTACAAAGAGGTCGAGGGCTTTATCAGACAAAACACAATGATGGTACCACAATTTGAAGGATTTTCATTTGATAGCAATGGTTTATTGAGGTTTAAAAATTGGATCTATGTACCACCGAATGACAAGTTGAGGATGTTGATCATGAGCGAGGCTCATAGAGCAGTTTACATGGCTCACCTGGGAGTCACGAAGATGAGGGTAGACCTTAAACCATTATTCTTCTGGAAGGGAATGAACGACGACATAGTCAACTATGTGGCCAAATGTCTAGAATGTCAGCAAGTAAAGGTGAACTTAGACATCTAGTACGATTACTACAACCACACGCTATTATGGAATCGAAATGGGAGGTTATTTCGATGGATTTTATTGTTGGATTGCCACTGACGGCAAGGAGACATGACTTGATTTTCGTAGTAGTAGACACTCTGATGAAGAGTGCTCACTTTATTCCTATGCATACGATGTATCAGGCACCTAACATAGTTATATTTTTCATTAATGAGATTGTGAGGTTGCATGGCGTGCCTAAGAGGATTATATCCGATTGAGGATCGGTGTTTACTGGACGATTTTGGACGAATTTCCAAGAGGCCTTGGGAACCCAACTTAACTTTAGTACTACGTATCACCCAGAGAATGATGGGCAGACCAAACAAATAAACTAGACCTTGGAGGACATGTTGCACATGTACCTGATGGACCAACAAAAGTGTTGGGAAGAATTCTTTCCACTGGTGGAGCTCGCTTACAACAAAAGTTACCAGAGCACCATCAAGATGGAACCTTTTGAGTTTCTTTATGGGTGACCGTGTCGGATGCCTTTGAGTTGGGATTGGCTTGAGGATAGGGTCCTAGTTGGACCAAAAGTGATCCACAAAATGGAAGAGCAAATGAAAATAATAAGATGAAGGATTAAATAAGTGAAGGATCGACAGAAGAGTTATGCTGATGTGCACTGTTTTGATCGTAGTTACGAGGTCGACGTTCAAGTCTTCTTGTGGGTTAAACCGCATAAGAGTTCGATCAAGTTTTGGAAGGGATCTAAAAGCTCTCCTAGGTTCATGGGACCTTTCGAGACTGTGGAGAGAAAGGGACCCGTGCCCTATCGACTAGCCTTACCAGATTATTTGAGGCGTATCCACGATGTTTT
This sequence comes from Picea engelmannii, assembly GCA_009831015.1. Classification (NCBI taxonomy): domain Eukaryota; kingdom Viridiplantae; phylum Streptophyta; class Pinopsida; order Pinales; family Pinaceae; genus Picea; species Picea engelmannii. Next base: position 270,841 of record ML795792.1, read on the forward strand.
TCATGTATCTATTTTGAGAAATTATATTAGTGATCCTACACATGTTATTTACATGAGCTCCTTGTAGGTATCGGACGAGGGGGTGCTCACAACTGAGCCGATCTACATATTGGATCATCGCGTTCAACAGCTATGACATCGAATTATAGAGCAGGTCAAGGTCCGGTGGGACAATTATAGTCTACACTCGACGACCTGGGAGGACGCATATGATATGCGCCATCAGTTTCCATTTTTGTTTGATAGATAGACATATGATACTATGATACACTTTATTTTGGCATATATACTATGAAAATTTGGGACGAAGTTTAGACCAACAGGGGCGGTATGTAACATCCTTCTCTGGCAAACTGAGTGAACTTATTCTTAGAGGACACTTTCTTGCAAGTGATCCGAATTATTATGCTATTAAAACTTTTTATTTTGATTATGAGGTGTCATGGGTTGATGACATGTTGTTTTACTGCATTGTCATAGATAGGTTCTATTGACTCGGTTTACTGAGTGTGCAGGATTTTGAACCTCAAGGATGTAGAGGCATCGATGGAACCCCATGGACTCCAGATCGAGTCAGGGAGTGTACCATTGGGGTTTGATGGTATTACTATGATATTACTGCATATGAATATATGATATGATATGGATATATTCTGACATGATTTTTTGATGATGCAGGCTGATGATAGCTTGTTGACCAGACTCACTTGTGGAGTAAAGGGGTCACGCATGACTACCAGAGATGTTGACGAAGAGGTGTGGAAAATAGCCTTGCCACAGCCTACTAGCACTCCCGTCGTGGCTCGAACTATATGTTAACATTTACCTAGTTCGAGAGGACCCACGATGCCGTGAGGGCAAACTACGACAGTCACTCACGATAATTCTAAGGGGCACACAATAAGGCAGGGGCCTTATTCCTTATAGTCCGTTAGTCTCCCACAAGTTCACCTATCGGAGTATTGACTCCAGGGATTTTTGATGTCTACCAAGTCAGTCAAGAGGCGAGTGGCACCCTTAGAGAACATAGTGTGTCTTGAAGGGCACGCCGTGCAAGGGAAACAGATTGAGGCGAGTGACACCCTTGGAGAACCTAGTGCGTCTTGAAGGGCACGTCGCTTTGTTTTGATAAATGAATGAACCTAGACGACCTTAGGATGAACAATGTGATAAGAATTAAAAAAAAAAAAAAAACATTTTCCCTAATAAAATGTCACCCATCATGAAAATTAAGGTCTAGGTCTAAATCATGCTAGTGGTAAAATTTTATCCTTTTTATTAAAATAAAAAATAAAAAAAATCTGTTGGAATAAAAAATAAAAAATTAAAAAAGGGGGAAATTAATTGTTTTCTTATTTTTGATAATTTAAAATATACTAATTAAATGAGAAAATGGAAAAAGGGTTAATTTCCACACCTGCCTTTTTGAGTTCTAACTAAAAAGGGGAAAGAGGGAAAATCTAAAATATTAGGAAACTAGGAAAAGAGGTAACATAAAAAAGGAAAAAGGAGAACATAAGGGAAAAAGAGGAAAGACAAACTTAGTAAAATATCTACCATTTAAGAGCCTTCTAATTTAAACTGAACTAGCAATTTAATAATAGGGAAAGCCATTAAAACCTGCAAGAGAATTTGGGAACACCTAGGTGTGATTCTAGGAGTAACTCTAGGTGGGTGAGGGAAATAAAGATAATCAATTAATTAAAGAAATTAATTTATGGATGAATGAAGGGGATGGGTGACACTTGTACGAGGAGGAATTTTTAGGAGTTAAATTTTAAAAACTTAATTAAATGAGATTTTAGGTAGGTAAGGAACCACAAAACTCTATATAATGAAGGGAGGAGATGGAGGTTGGATCTTCTGTTTGCATAACGTTACGCTACAGAATTATCTACTTGACTGACTTAACTTGTGGGAGTTGGGATACCCAGCTCGGTGAGGAGTGGTAGCTCGGCCTTGTGAGGCAAGCTGGGAGCTAGTTGAAATCTCTGGATAGTGTGTGTGTGGCCCCTTTGTGGCTCGGGGGGCTAAGGGGGAAGAAGAGTACCCCTAGCATTGGCTAGGAGGTACCGGTGAACTCTTGTTGGTCAGCAAGCGGGAGTTGCACGGAGCGCGCAGATGTCACTCAGAGCGGGTGAACAGACAACGGTATGCTCTCTTCATTTTGTATAGTATATGTTGTAGGTCTATGGTTGGATCTTCCTGTTGATTAGGTAAGTGAATTGATTGTCTAGATTGATGACTGAAATTTTTCTTAGCCTAGCCTGATGCATGATTGATTCCCATGGCCTTCATTTCCCCGCATATCTTGGCCACCTTATGGTGTTTGATTGTGGACCTTATGGTGTTTGATTGTGGCCCTTGTGGTTGTTTTTCCTTCATCCCTAGCTCATCAATCCTCGCTGAGCAGTCGGTTAGGAGCCTGATCTACGGTTGTCGCCTTAGCATTAAAAGACCTATGGATCTCAATGCCCTACTTTTATGTGCGAGGATGATGAGCGAAGGACGAACCTGTTAGCCGGCTACCCTTGATGATTGTCCCTAATTGATTGTTGATTCCACCATCTAGCAACAACCGTTGCATGTAGATTATCTGGTGTCTTGGTTGGTTTTCTCTATGCCTTGATGGACAAAACCCCTGAAATCATTCCATGAACTTTCCCATTAGATCCTTCGCTCTCTTACTATTGTCTACGCTGGATTGGGGTTATAGCAATGGAAGCACAGATTGATTCCCTGTCTGCAAATTTTTGGGTATTCTAGCAATCGAAAAATGCAATGGTTTCATGTCTTCTTTTTTTTATTATTTTATATTCTAGCAAAAAAAAAACGAATTGATTTCAGGTCTGCATTTTTATAATGGTATCCTAGAAATGGAAAAATGTTTTTATTTGATTTCCTGTCTGCATTTATATTTGTGTCCAAGAAATGAAAAACGTTTTTGTATTCCAGACTGTGTGGTATTGGTATCCTGGCAATGGAAAATGAATTCATTTCCATGTTTGTGTTTTTCCATCATTTTTCCCTATTAAATGATGATGGCAACATGGAGTTCCTTATGGTGCATTTTGGGCACGTCATTCTGCATATTTTAAATACAGATAGCCACGAATGTCCTTCTAGTGTGTCCCTATACATGTTTTTCCCTTTTAAATTGAGACTGTGATTGTTGTGTAAATGCTCACGATTTTTCCATCCAACATTTGATTGAGTTTCTATTAAATTACCCACGTTTTTACTTTTAAAGATTGACATAGATTGTTGTTTAAAGGCCCATGATTTTTGCCTTTAAAATGTGAACAAATTGCTGTTAAATTACCCACGTTTTTTCTTTTAAAGATTGACATAGACTGTTGTTTAAATGCCCACGAAGTCACCTTCAAAACTGGTGACTGTTTTACTGTGAATGACCACGGTTGGAATTTAAAAATGGACTGTGTAGACCAATGTTTTTAGCTTGTTTCAGAGTGTTTCTATCACTATGTTTACACCACGATTTACAACTGAATTTAAGGTGTATTCATCACTGAATCCAAGAGATTTATCACTGATTACAACTCATTTTTATCTCTGAGTTTATAGTAATCATACCACAGAGTTAAAGTGGTTCTGTCACTAAATTCGGCGTTTTTTCATGATTGAGTTTACACCATGTTTCACCACTGAATCTATGGTGTATTATTCACTGAATCCAAGCGATTCCATCACTGATTACAACATGTTTTTATCTCTGAGTTTTTACTATGTATACCACTGAGTTTGTTGTTAAATGACCACTACTTGCCTTAATCATTGATTGAGCTGCTATTGAATGATCATGAGTTGGTCCTTCTGCAGTTTTGTTTTGTCCCTTTTATCCTCCTTCACATTGAATGCATACCCAACATTCTCACTGCCAAGCTTTAATTACCACAACCATGTTACTCGCCATGTTGATTATCATGTTAATTGCAATATGAAATGCTATATTTTTTCCTTATAAATTGCCAGAACAATTGCTACAACAATGTTATGGTCAACAGATTCCTTCTATTGATTAAATGCCACAATGAGTTAAATAGTTAACAATTATATAAATCGCCTGGTTATTGCACTATGAATGGTTATGTTAACAGTCATGTAAAATTGCCTTGTTAATGTTATATTAATTGTATCTTAACTAGAATGTTAAATGCCTTGTTATTTCTATATTACTTATCATGAAAACAGTCATGTAAGCTATCCTGTTAATGCCATATTAATTTTCATGTAACTGCTATGGTAATCACCTTGCTAAATTGCTACAACAATGTTAATAATTAGAAGTTTCCTTCTCTATGATAGTAGACCGCTAGCATTGTTAGTTCGATCATTATAGGTAGATGGATGTTGAGGTTTAATTGTTCATAAGTGCTAATGGTAGCATTCCACTTTAAGAATGTTAATGTTGTTATTCAAGTTTATGGCTAGTTTGATGGGGATTCAGATTAATATAGAATTGTCCATTTAGGTTGTAATAAATATTAAAATTAGTATGGTGAGTAAAGACTAGATTGCAAATTTTAGACTTGCTAAATTAGATATGTAATTGATGTTAGTTGGATTTATAGATATCGCCTAATTGGTAACTCAGACTCGCTAAATTGAGTCGTAATTCATGTTAAGTTCGTTTCGTAAATCGTTCACTAATGGGATTTAGACTGGTTAATTGATTTGTGATTAACACCAATTTAAATCATAGATATTGACCATTTAGCCTTGATTAATGGTTGGGTTGTTGACGAAGTCATTTTTAGCTTGCGCTTCCTGTTGAAGGTGTTGTTGTTCATTTTAATTAATGTTTGTACTTGGTTTTGTAAACATTTAATGTGCTTGGTTTGCTCACTGTATGGTTTCTAGTTACTTGTGTAATTAATTTTTGGTACGTGGGGTTGTTAAGATGATTTTCCTTAGCTTAGTAGGCTTGGTCTACTTGTGTCGGGCAGGATGTAGATACCTCCTTGTTCCTCAGAACAGTCGTCAGTCTTGAGGCCTTAAATGGTCAAAATCGATGGGAATATGGGCTTGAGTGTTGCTTATGTGTCCTGGAGGTCCTAACCATTTTAGGGTAGGATGGGCAGGTAGTCATTCTTATTCTTCATCGGTTGAATGTTGTACATTGATTCTAGGTGCTTGATGTGCCTTTATGTTAGGTCGTTATGTTTTTTTTGTGTGAGTTGCATGGGTCGTGTTCGTCGTCATATTGCGATGTTGAGTATAATGTCATTATTACCTTCCTACACACACACACACTAAAACAAAAATTAACGGTGCTTTTACCGGATGTACATCGTAGGATTCGTACCGGGTGGGGACGTTACACTCTTCTTCACATTAACCTATATAATACATTTCAAATTTGAAAATTTGAAAAATTAAATTTAAATGATTATTACACATTAAATTGAAATGATTTTAATACATTAAATGATAGTTGTGAACTCTCACCCTCTTCAAACTCTCCCAATGAGAATTGAGACAACCCTCCCCAAGTAGTAGGAGATGGAATAGGGATCTGTGAATGTTGAAATAATGTAACTGCGAAGAGAATTCTTATTATTATTGTTATTTTATTATTAGGATTAATCCCCATTGTGGATTAATCATGTCAGTAATTGTATAAGGACCAAATCCCCTTTTGCTGATTGGTCATCAGACAATTATAAAAGGCAGAATAAGAAGTCAGCCCCAACAGTTATTATTGAAGACCCATAATTAATTAAAAGTGGGTTTACCCACCTAGTGAAACCCTCTCACATGTGCCAGTCTTGTATATATAGGAGGCTAGCGCCTCACTTCTAACACACAACTCACTTGCTCATTCTCTTATGAGGCAAGCTGTAATTACCAGTTGGAGAGAGGGAGAAGAGTGGTGCATCTCTTGGGGAGGACTATCTGTATTGGTTTGAGTTATCTCCTGAACATTGTATAAGCTATTTATGATAAGGAAGTTTTTGTTGGGTTTACTTCCCCTAGAGGGTTTCGTAGGATAAATGATGTGTCTCTTGTGAATGTGTATTTCTCAATGATATTATTCTTATGATGATCTTATCTATTGAAATGAAAAGAACTATAATAATGGCATAAACATTAATATGGTATCAGATCCAACCTGAAGAAAGAACAATTTGCAAGAGGAAAAATGTCACTGTTACCGTACCCAAAAATTAGGGTTTTGCAAAAGTGAACATTTTCAGCTCCCTAACCACCTAGAAAGTTGCGCCCTCCCCCAAGGATCAATTTGGCACCTAGAGAACACCTTTTCAGTGGTTGGATCTCCCAGAAAGTGAAACCCTAGTTTCACAAAAGTACTAGAAGTACCAGAAAACTAGTACTAGAAGTACCAAATGTACCAGAGTACCAGAAGTACCAGAAGCACCAGTCCAAAAATCTGTAGATCAGATTTGACAGAGTAAAAATTGGATTTTCTTAGATCCAAGTGTACCAGGATACTCGCCTCAGCCAAGCGCACCTCCTGGTAAGGTCAAAATTTGATTCTAAGAATTTTCAATTTTTGGTTATTTTCGTTGCCTCAAGTACAAGATGTCTGGAAGTACAAAGCTTGTTGAGAAACTAGAAGGCATAGACAACTTCCATTCCTGGAAGTATAGGATCGATATGATCCTTGCAGAGAATGAACTAGCAATATTTATCAAATAAGAAGTGGAGGAACTTGAAGATGCCATAGATCAAGTGAAGCATCAGAAGGACTCAATCAAGGCTCAAAGAATGATTGTAGATTCAATTAAAGACCACCTGATCCTGTATGTATCATCCAAGAAAAATCTGAAGGAGATGTTTTATTCTTTAAGAAAACTATATGAAGGAAATAACATCAATCGAAAGATGAATCTAAGAACTCAGTTGAAGAATACCAAGATGCAAAAAGGAGAAATGATTCAAGAATATTTCTCCCGAATATCAGAAATAAAATAACAGTTGAAAGCAATTGGAGACACCATCGATGAAGACTAATTTGTAATAACAACCCTAAATGGTCTCACAAGACCTTGGGATGCTTTCATCCAGTCAGTATGCGACAGAAAGGAGAAACTACAGTTTGAGAGCCTATGGAAAGAATGCACCCAAGAAGAGACAAGGGTATCCAACCGTGAAGCACTACTAGCAAGGGACGATGATCAAGCCCTAGCTACTCATATAAAAGGAGGAAGGAAGAAACCCTACTTCAAAATGGAATCTCATAGAGAAGCACAACCATCAAACAAATTCAACAACCAAGAATCTCATTCAAGAAATTTTCAGAAGAAAGGACAATGCAAGGGATGAGATCTCTCATCTATACAATGCTATAATTGTGATAAGATGGGACACAAGGTGAATAATTATCCAGTCATAAGAGAAGATTACAAGAGGAAGCACAAAAGGCAACATGCTCACATTGCCGAAGATGAAGAACCACCTATGAAGATGATTAAGGATCATGTCTTGCTCTCAGCTCTCTCAGGATCTGTATCACATGGAGAGGACACATGGCTCATTGATAGCGGTGCATCAAAACATATGACGGGTAAGAAAAATACTCTCTCTTGTATTTCAGAAAAGAAGTTTTCTCAGAAAGTAACTCTTGGAGATGA
>ML795792.1:278506-296015 GCA_009831015.1 Picea engelmannii
AGAAAAATACTCTCTCTTGTATTTCAGAAAAGAAGTTTTCTCAGAAAGTAACTCTTGGAGATGATTATCAATATCCCATCAAGGGAATAGGAGAATCAAACTACAAGCTAGATTTAGAAAACTCAATAACAATGAAGGATGTAATCTAGTACCGGGCCTAAAGAAGAACTTACTCTCCATATAAGCTTTAAACAAGAAAGGCTATAGAGTTGCCTTCATATATGGAGAATTTCTAATGTGGGCTAAGGGAGAAACCTTAAATGAAGCAATTGTCATCGAAAGTGAAGAAAATGGTTTATATAAGTTGGAGGGTCACCCAAAAACTGCCATGACCCATGCCATCGAAAACTCATGTGAACTTTGGCATAGAAGATTGGATGACATCAACTACAAGGCGCTACCATACATATGCAAACCTGTCACAGGTTTACCAGAAATCAAGGTTGATCAGGAAGGCATATGCAATGGATGTGCACAAGGAAAGAACATCAAGAACCCTTTTCCAAAGAGGGACAACAAAGAAGAAGGACCATTGGAACTCATCCATTCAGATGTGTGTGGCCCAATGCCATCATCCTCCATTAGTGGGTATGTATACTATGTATCTTTTATTGATGACTATTCTCCTAAGACCTGGATATATTTCTTAAAATCTAAAGATGAAGTATTCAGTAAATTCAAGGAATTCAAAGCCTTGATAGAGAATCTTTCCGGAAGAAAGATTAAGATACTCAGGTTAGATAATGGAGGATAATATACCTCAAAGACATTTGTGAACTTCTACAGAGATGTTGCGATCAAGAGGGAACTCACTACTCCCTATAATCCTCAACAAGACGGTGTAGCTGAAAGGAAGAACAAAACAATTATGGAAGCTATAAGGACCATGATTCACGATCAAGATCTTCCTATGTGCTTATGGGCAGAAGAAGCAATGGAATCTATTTATGTGAAGAACATATTATCCCATAGTGCACTTGGGTTCAAGACCCCAGAAGAAATGTTCACTGGAAAGAAGCCAAAGGTAATCCATCTCAAAATATTTGGTTGTCCAGTATTTATTCATATACCGAAAGAGAAAAGAAACAAGCTGAAACCCTCCGGAAAGAAGGGAATATTTGTGGGATACTGTGAGGTATCCAAGGCCTTCAAAATATACATACCTAGTCACCACCATATTGAGATCAGCAGGGATGTGACCTTTGATGAAGAAGCAACACTTAATAAATCGAGAAGGTGCCAGCTTGAAGAAGTATATGAAGAGGAATCTGTAAATCCCAGGACTACAGAATCTGTGAGGGAAGTTCCCAGAGCTGCAGAACATGTAAGGGAAGTCGTAACTTCCCCTGATGAGGAGACTCCTAAAGATCGTGATATAACAGAAGTTCAAGAACCTCCTCAAATGACCTTCTCCCATAAAATAAAGCCTGCTTGGGCAAGAGAGCTTATTCAAGATGGAGATAAGTATGGTGTTCCAGAAGGAACCACAAGACAGGTGAAAAAACCAAATCCATTCTCCAGTTACATGGCTTTGATGTGCAATCTACTTGATGAAGAACCTACATGCTTTGAAGAGGCCATTCAAAAGAAGGAATGGGCAGATGCCATGACAGAGGATTACCAATCCATAATAAAGAATGATGTATGGGAAATAGTTCCGAGACCAAAAAGTAAGGATGTGGTATCATCAAATGGCTCTTCAAAATAAAACATACTTCTGATGGAAGTATTGAGAAATATAAAGAAAGATTTGTTGCTCATGGATTTTCCCAGAAGGAAGGCATTGACTATGAAGAGACATTCACTCCTGTGGCCAGATACACTTCAATCAGAACCATTATAGCTCTTGCTGCCAAGATGAAATGGAAGCTGCACCAGATGGATGTGAACACAACTTTCCTGAATGGTGTTAATGAAGAGGAAGTGTATATAGAGCAACCCCAAGGATTTGAGGTTGAAGACAGGAAGTCTCATGTCTACTGATTGAAGAAAGCCTTATACGGATTCAAGCAAGCTCCCAGAGCTTGGTATGGCCATATAGACAGTTTCTTGATGAGCTTGGGCTTTACCAAGAGTAAAGCAGACTCAAATCTCTAGTACAAAATTATGGATAATGAACCTGTAATATTACTACTATATGTGGATGACTTATTCTTAACTGGAGAAGAAAATCTCATCATTGAATGTAAACAGAGACTTGCCACAGAATTCAAAATGAAATACCTTGGCCTAATGCATTACTTCCTAGGTATTGAGGTATGGCAGAGTTCAGAAAGAATCTTCCTTAACTAGGGGAAGTACATGGTCGAAATCTTAAAGAGATTCGACATAATAGAATGCAAGTCCATGAATACTCCCATGGAAGTAAAGCTGAAGCTACTAGTCGATACTTCGTCAGATTTGATAGATGCCACACTGTACAGATAGATTATTTGATCACTGATGTACCTGATGAACACCAGACCAGACATCTATTTTGCAATGAACACCTTGAGTCAGTTTCTTGTAAATCCCAGACGTGTTCACCTAGTGGCTGCAAAACATGTGATGAGGTACCTTAAAGGTACAATGGATTATGGTCTTAGATATGATGGAGATCATGACTTCACATTGAGTGGATATACTGATGCAGATTGGGTAGGAAGCATTGCAGACAGAAAAAGCACTTCCGGATGTTGTTTCAGTTTGGGATCAGCCATGATCTCATGGCAGAGTAGGAAGCAATCCAATATTTCTCTCAGCACAGCGGAAGCAGAGTACATTGCCGCATGTTTTGCTAGCTGCAAAGCTATATGGCTTCGAAAGTTGTTGACAGGCCTATTTGACTTGGAGATGAGAGCAACCACGATTCTATGTGATAACCAGGGCTGCAAAAAGATGATAGAAAATCCTGTATTCCATGACAGGTGGAAGCACATAGAGATCCACTATCATTTCATCTGCGACATGGTACAGAGAGGATCCTTGACGCTTTAGTACATTAGCACAGATGAACAAGTTGCTGACGTGTTGACTAAGCCTCTATTTCGTGTAAAGTTTGAACACTTTTGAGATAAACTTGTTATAGTCCAAAAGGACCCTCCTTGAAAGGGGGAGTATATATATTCCTTGCTTCTGACCTCACTGTTAGACATAAATCAAGATGAGTCATGCTTCTGACCTCACTGTTAGACGTAAAGCATGACGCTGTGTGAACCTTGCTTCTGACCTCGATGCTAGACATAAAGCAAGATGAGTCATGCTTTTGACCTCACTGTTAGATGTAAAGCATGACGCCGTGTGATCCTTGCTTCTGAACTTCCTGTTAGATGTAAAGCAAGGTGAGTCATGCTTCTGACCTCGTTGTTAGACATAAATCATGACGTCGTTGATTCCTTTCTTCTGACCTAGTTGTTAGACATAAAGCAAGATGATTCCTCGCTTATGACCTTGTTGTTAGACGTAAAGCGAGATGTTGATGTGTTCCTTGCTTATAACCTCATTGTTAGATGTAAAGCAAGATGAGTCATGCTTTTGACCTCGCTGTTAGACATAAAGCATGACGTTGTGATTCTTCGCTTCTGACCCAGTTGTTAAACATAAAGTGAGATGATGGTATTCCTTGCTTCTGACCTAGTTGTTAGATGTAAAGTAAGATGTGACTGACACTGAGCTACCAACTTAACAAGCTAAGACATTGAGCCAGTGTAGTATTGCCAGCCTAGTGCTGTGATGAGGTATGATTTTTAGTGATACATATTTGATGCAGATGATGATAGCATTCTTTCGAGAATGAAGATGTTGTCGATGAAGAAAACTTCCGATGACTCATAAATATGCTAGCCAATGTTTCAAGATGATATTGATGATACTTTCCTTCTGATGCCACTGATGATGCAGACCTCTCTCGCCTGATGCTGATGAAGAATACCCTTCTTGTTAAGGGGGAGTGTTGAAATAATGTAACTGCAAAGAGAATTCTTATTATTATTGTTATTTTATTATTAGGATTAATCCCCATTGTGGATTAATCATGTCTGTAATTATATAAGGACCAAATCCCCTTTTGCGGATTGATCATCGGACAATTATAAAGGGAATAATAAGAAGTCAGGCCCAACAATTATTATTGAAGACCCATAATTAATTAAAGGTGGGTTTATCCACCTAGAGTGAGATGTCGGCCCTGCCAGTGAAACCCTCTCACAAGTGCCAGTCTTGTATATATAGGAGGCTAGCGCCTCACTTCTAGCACACAACTCACTTGCTCATTCTCTTATGAGGCAAGTTGCAATTACCAGTTGGAGAGAGGGAGAAGAGTGGAACATCTCTTGCAAAGGACTATCTGTATTGGTTTGAGTTATCTCTTGAACATTGTATAAGCTATTTATGATAAGGAAGTTTTTGTTGGGTTTTCTTGCCCTAGAGGGTTTCCTAGGATAAATGTTGTGTCTCTTGTGAATGTGTATTTCTCAACAATCTTGTTCTTATGATGCTCTTATCTATTGAAATGCAAAGAACTATAATAATGGCATAAACATTAACAATGAACAACATAACTAAGTACTAAATCTAGGATTCAATGTGTTCACATTTATACAAAATTATAAATGTTGTTGATCTCTTATTCAAAATATTGGAGATTGAACAACTAAAGTACTCATCTCTGGATATTAGAAAATACATACATGATTCAACCCATCCAAATTTAAACTTGTAGAATCAAGTCCCGTATTTAATAGAGATTCATTTAACATATCTCCAAACTACAATTAATGACAATAACAACTCGAATATTTCTATAGATACAATGATATATAAATCTAGAATTAGAAGTAAACTATCCTAAAATGCATAAAAAATTTACTAACTAGAACACATACCAATCTATTGTTTGGGTCATCATTCTGAATAACCTTCTTCTAACCATCACTGAAAAATTTTGCATACTCCTTAAGATATTATACTGACATGGTATCTAACTTTGCATATGTTTTATAAACAAATATGGATTGGGAATTGGCTTCCACTCGCTGACGGTTCATGCCAAAATCAACACCATAAAAAATCGCTTCCAAATTTTCCCCAATTGCATTCCTAGCCTCTTTGTCAACCTTTGATGTAGCTCACAACTCTAAATGTGAAGAAAATGTCCCTATTTGGCTAGATACTAAAGGTCATGGAGGCCTCGATAATGTCTCATTTCGATATGATCCTTTGCAATCATATGTCCTCCCTTTAGTAGTCCCATACTAATCGAACGTTAGACTAATATAATCAGGGTGCATGTGCATGAAAAAATATGCATAAAAGTGTCTTGCAAAATAGTGTGGAACCTCATCGTTCCACATAAATTTCTCATATGTGGCCAAAAATTTGTTATACAGATGTCCTGTAATGTTGGGGTGCTTAAAATATTCCACCTTCAACATCTTCTTCTTTGGCCCATCTTTGAAATTGAACATTGAAATTGCGTTTTTTTTAGACTTTATTTTTAAATGCCTCCCATTTATTAGGGCCCATCGTCTCTGACTTTTTCCACCTCATTAGATCGACAAAAATGTGAGTGGTTGGCCCCGTCTTTTGATATGCGTCCATAAAGTTTTGCAATAAATGCAAAACAATTTGCAATATTTGTTTACTCTTCCAAGGGAGTTCGAAGACCATCAAATAATTTTCCAACCTCATTTTAACACATGATCATCTCTCAAGGGTCCTTTCTTCAGTAATCCCTTCCCAGGGAAGTTCATCACCAACATCCGAAGGATAGCTGGATGTAGGCGTGTAATCTTCTTTTTCTTGATAACGCGGCCTCTTAAATCCATCTTCACCCTCTGCACCAACATTAAAATATTCGTGAAAACCACTCTCTCTTTCATTATTGTCTCTTGCTCTAAAATCATTGTCTACACACACATTTGAAAGTAATTACAGCATTTAACTTGACATAAATTTAAATACACAAAAATAAACAAAATCAAAGAAAATTACGAGAAATATTCTCTTGTCCTGAGGTATTCCCTACATTCTCAGGTGTAGGAGTATCAATGCACAACCTATATAATAAGGCTTCATCCATAACACTTTCTTGAGCATATTCTGGAGTTGATCCATTCATAGAATCGTTTGAAAATATCATCTAACGAGATTGTTGTTGGTCACTCAAAATCTCAGTCAAAGAAGGAGTTCCTCTTCTTCCTTCTCAGGAGAGCTTAGAGTGTTTGCGAGGAATGTTTGGAGAATCTCATGTCGACATATCTCCTCAATATCTACCCTTTGGAAATTCATGAAAAGTTAATCACAAGACAAGCACGAGTTAATATCTCCAACATTGACCAACAAAAATTATGAAGAAAGAAAAAAAAAGAAGACAAAATTAATAGAAATGCTCTTTATGTTAGACACAATTATAATAGGGTGATGCATAACTCCACTACCCATGCCCATTTCAAATATATTTTGGTTCCTTAATATTAGAACAATTAAACTTGGTATATCCACCAATAGTACATGGGTCAAAGTCTGGTAACGGAGTAGCGGTTATCTATATGGGAAATCAGATTTCATGCATCCAATAGGTATGGAGCACAGTCCATGAAAATAAACAATTAACTTTACTCCATGTTTGGTTGGATGGAATAAATATTCCATCTACAAAGCAATGGCAGTAAGTATCAACAGGTCTATATTACACTTGGAGAAGACATTAATAGAGAAAATGCATTATATGATTGTAAGTTGTTGGAATTCTATTTATGATGGACATTTTTATATACTAAGCAATTGTGATTAGATGATTTGACGCTGCTAAAAAATCATTTATATGCATTTATAAAGTGTTGTTTGTATTCTTACTGGACTTCTTCCAGTGACCCCGTCAATATAGGGGCTGAGAATGGCCTCTGAATCATTTTGGTAGATCCATCCTGTCAAAAACCCTGTGGATAACCAAGATTTGGTCGGGTGATTCCAATGCTTGTGTAAATACAAAGGGTAATACATCACCATCTTCAACTAGTATCTTATCCAAAGGTTAATAGAATCTCATCTTCAACTAAATGCTTGTGTAAATACAAAGGGTAATAGATCATTAACAAGGGTCAATGATCTCTTAGCACAAATGTTTGTGTAAATGAGGCTTTGACATGAAATATTGATGTCGTTTATCAATTTCGCTATCAATGCAAAGCGACTATTACATATTTTGGTGTATCTATTCTGGAGGTTGAGGAAATGACTTTAGTGAATATATGATTTTTTTATAAAATACAAAACGCTTGAAATAAAAAGTTGGGTAGTTTGAAATTTTTATAAAATACAAAACATTTGAAATGATTGTGACTTCTCCATAGGGGGGCATCCATGTGAACAAGACGTGGGAATGCCCATGGATTGGCCATAGGGATATCTCCCCGTGGCCAAGTCACAACCAATTTTAATAAGAGACTATATATGCACAAAAAAGTAGTGCATTTGAATATAAATATTTAACACCAAAGTGAAAGACAATTGATTCGGCTCTTGGATGGGTACTCAGGTACAAACTAATCACTTAAATACTTACTCTATTCCTAATATTTGATTGTTAAATATCTATATAAAATTTAAAAACTTAATATTTGATTGTTAAATGTCTATATCAAATTCACTAAATCCATATTGTTTATAAATTATTTATATCAAATTTACATTTTTAAGTAAATCCGTATTATTTATAAATTTATTGTTTGTGTGTATAAATTGAACATATAAACATGTAATTTTTCATATATATATATATATATATATATACTCTTTTACCAAAATGTGACAATTGATTCTATTACATCAAAAGATTATAAGGGTGGGGTTTGACAAAAATTCTCAAGCTAGAGATTTTTACAACTCTTGATTTAGATTTTATTGTAATTTGTTTTTTTTTTAAACTCTTAGTTAAAATAATTCTAGAGAGAGATTTTAGTCAACGAGAACTTAAAAAATTGCAACTCTTAGGAGTCTAAAAGTTCAATAAGGGCGGATGAGTTAGAAATTTTGAAGATAATCTATAAGAAGTATTACTAATAGATTCATCGACTACATTTTGTAATGATATAATAATTGTTATTTATTAATAATTTGCATCTAAAATTTATTACTTAAGAAATTGAATGTTCTCAAAATCATTTGAAATGCAAATTCAATATTATCAAAATGAACATGAATTGTTTTCTTTATGTTCTTCAAATGGGTATTTTTAGGCTTTTTTGGGAATAATCACATCAAAAATAAAAATGGTGTTCATGAAAATGTGTAGATGCAATGTCACTTTAATATTGCTCTATTTTGATAAACAATTAAAAATATTGCATAAATCCAAAAGGAATAAAATATAGTCCATTTACTAGTGCAATCCATGTAGATTATGAGCATATTTTTTACTTTTAAAATGAATATCCATCACTAAAAAATTTACTCAATATCTTTACCTATAGGGCGTTACTCAATATCACTAAACGTTTCAAATAAAAAGTTGGACAGTTTGAATTTTTTATGAAATTTTCGTAAAATACAAAATGTTTGAAATGACTGTGACTTGGACGTGGGGGGGGGGGAGAGGGGGGGGAACCATGTGGTAAAGCCATGGGCATGCCCACGGCTTGGCCACAAGGCTGGACCCCCACGACCAAGTCACAACCATTTTTAATAAGATATTATCTATGCACATAATCTATGCACAGAAAAGCAGGGCATTTGAATCTAAATCTTTAACACCGGAGTGAAATATGGAAGATTCAGCTCTTGGACGACTGCTCGGGAATAGACTAATATCTTAACCTATAATTTGTTTTTAGTGACAGTAAATGTTATATAATTCATGTACTTAGATGTGTAACTTTTTTTTAGTGGCAGTAAATGCTTTATAATTCAATGTAATTAGATCTAACTATACTAAGATATATATATATATATATATATATATATATAATTAAATATAAAAACAAAAACAAATTAATAGATTTATATTTAAAGAAATAGAAGAACATGAACATGATTTATATAAAAATAGGAACAAGACTTATAGAAGAACAAAAGAACAAGATTTATAAAAGAACAGGAACATATGAAAAGATTTATATTTAAAGGAACAGATGAAGTGATTTATATTTAAAAGAATAGAAAAACATATTTATATTTAAAAAAAAAAAAAAATAGAAGAACAAATTCATTTGTAATATATTTACAAATCTACGAATTAAATTACACTACAAATCTACTAATTAAATTACAAAATACAAATTACTAATATCCACCCCAACCCCTACTCTTAACAACTATCTAAAACTTATAAATTGTACTCATCACCCAACCCCTACTCCTCACAACTATTTGAAACTTTTTGAAGAGATGCAAAGCAACTTGAAAAAAAAGGTTTTATATACTTATATAGTTGCATTTTGATCATCATATTCCATTATTGACTTTTGAAGCCGCGTTGTTTAATAAATTTCATTGTTTACTTCAGTAGGTCCACCTATATCCTAAACTATTGACAATATTAGTGTACAAATATAAAAATGGAACCTCATAATAAAGTTCTAACTTGTTCATTGATATCTTGATGTTGCGTGAAAAGAATCAGCTTACTATTGAGATAATATTTATGTAATCATTTTTTAAAACAATGTAGGAAATATTTCGTCTACCGATTGATTCCAGAACATCTTAAAGAAAATAGTATCTATTAAATCTTATTTTTTAATTTTTATTTTAAATTTTGTTGTGACATGGTCGCGGGTGTCCAACTCTATAGCGAAGCCGTTGGCATGCCAACGATTGGCTAGAGGGATGGCCCTCGACAGCCAAGTCACAACCATCTAGCTTGTTCATTGATTTCTTGATGTTTGGGTGAAAAGAATCAATTTAGTCTTGAGATAATATTTATGTAATCATTATTTTAAAACAATGCATGTATATCTTATTCTAAATGCAGGAAATATTTCATCTACCGTTTGATTCCAGAAAATCTTAAAGAAAATATTATCTATTAAATATTATTTTTTAATTTTTATTTTAAATTTTGTTGCGACATGGCCATGGGTGTCCAGCTCTGTGGCAAAGCCATGGGCATGCCCTCGACTTGGCCATAGGGATGCCCCCCCATAGACAAGTCACATTCTATGGGCTATGACTTGGCCATGGGGAGGCAGCCCTGCCACCAAGCCATTGGCGTGGCCATGGCTTGGCCAGAGAGATGGACACCCACGACCAAGTCACGGCAAAATTTAAATTAAAAAATTAAAAAATAATTTAAATTTAAGTTCTAAATTAGACATAAATTTAATTGAAATTAAAAAAAAATACATACCTATTGATCCAATGCACGTCCGCCCACCAACGGACCGCGCCAACAACTCCACCAACAGACTGCAACAAATGACTGCAATAGACATCTCTGCTAACGACAAATGACAAATGACCTGTAGATCCAATGCAAAATTTAAATTAAAAATTTAAAAATTTAATTTAAATTTAAGTTCTAAATTAGACATAAATTTAGTTGAAATTAAAAAACGATACATACTTGTAGATCCAATGCCTGTTTTCCCACCAACAGATTGCAACAAATGACCGCAACAGACACGTCTTCCAATGACAACTTCATCAACAGACCGCAACAAACGAACTGCTGAAATGAATGCTCAAATGACTCAACATATCGCTCAAATGAATGAAACGACTCAACAGACTGCTCAAACAAATGAATTCTGAAACGAACACAATAAACCACTCAAACAAATGACTAAACAGACCTCACTATCATTATCAATCGCCAAGAGCTCAAAAGACCAGACAATTCCAATGTGCGGTTAATATATAAATATTTGTCAAACAAACGACTCAACAAACCTCACTATCATTATCAATCGCCAAGAGCTCAAAAGACTAGACAATTCTAATGTGTGGTTAATATATAAACATTAGTTTGGTCGAAAGACTTTCTCAGCCGAAAGATATTTCGGTCTAAAATATATTTCGACCGAAATAATGTTTTTGGTCGGAATATCTTTTGGCCGAAAAAATATTACCGGATGAAAAAAATCCGTCCGGCTAAAATTATACACAAAAATCGAGGGCATCGTCACTATACCGTTCGATTTTATGTTCAATGGTTTGGACGAAAAATAGTTCGGCGGAAAAAAATATTAGTTTGGCCAAAAAAACATCTTTCAGAATTTTGGAGATCAGATTGTCATGAAAGTGTTACCCAGCTCCATGAATTTACTCAATAACAATAAGCATTATTACCAGCAATTTCATGTGAGGCACATTTTGATACAATATCATACCATCATCGTCCTATATCCAAGAGGTATATGTATATCCCAAATACAAGCATTCAAATCATGCATTTCAATTCAAGTGCATGGGTTATAAAAAATACTTATATATTACAAGTTGCAGCCAACCAATTGATTGTCGTTGTTCTCCTCTCCACCCAACCATAGGCTCATAGGCATTCACTCTTAGCACTCTGGCCACCCCTGTGCCAAGCCATGATATCACTAGGGAAACTTCTTCAAATTTCTCAGAGATCCTCTCTCTGCCACAACCTCTATGAGGTTTATCAAGTGACCTCTCAGCATCAAGCTCGTGACGTTCTTCTCAGGTCAGGTTTTTTGGTTTCTCTTTCCAAACACAAGAACAATATTGGGGAGGTTAGTCTCCTCCACCTCTCTGGCAGCAGTATAAGTCTTCCTTCTTCCCCACTGATATTATGGCCTCCACGGGGTTTGTTATATTCCTTCCCAGTTGGATTTCCTCTGTGCAAGAGAGTCCCTTCACAACTACATTGTCCCTCGATGCCCTCTCCTTCCAGCATCGATTTCTTTCCAGCCAACACCAAGTCTGTGACCCTCTTTCGCTTCAGTCTGGGTTTCAGGTCTTCTATGCTCCAATTCATAACTCTTCAATGAGTTCTCTGATCTTTCTATTGCACGCACTAGTACATTCCTTTCAAGTATTCTCTTCCTCAGAGACCAAATTCCTCCTCTGGTTCTCTCCAGTATCCAGAACAACTTAATCCTTCAGTTCTTCTTCTCAGCTGGAGAGCCTCACACACTCTTCCTCTTCCTAAATGGTATCCTTTCTTCTCTTGCACACCCTCTCATTTTTCCCCAGAGAGGTTCTAGACTTGTCATAATCCTTCTTTCAAAAGAAATTGGGGTCAATCTGGACCTACAAGAAACTATGCTCTATGGTACTTCAGGCTGACATTTTTTTGTCTCCTCAGCTAGAACCTCAATGCTTCCATTCATTGGGGTAGTTGATTGTTCAACCACCAATCGTTTTCTGATTAACTGATTTTTCCTTAGGATCGGGATGGGAATTATTATTTCAACAAAGAGAATTTGGGTCGTTTTAACATAATGAACCCTCTCTACAGTTTCCTCACTCTTTCCTTTAGTGATATCATGGCAAGTACTTCAAGGATTCACCCCCACATTCAATTCTTGGCAACCTAAACAATAGTACATTTACATTGTTCACATGTCATAGCATGGTAATTATAAATAATTATTAATTACAAGCTGGGGGAAACAGGTGTATTACAGATTATAACTAGAATTGGTGAATTGATTATAATTGAAATTTGATAAATTATTAGAAAATTAAAAATATGGTTTTGGAAAATCACTCTACAAAATACAAATAATAATTGAATTCTCGTAATAATATACCTTGTTTATCTTTCTTTGAAAAACAAATATAGTTTTGTAATATAATAAGTCCTAATTGTATGCAGGTGGCACAGAGCATCCAAAAAGGTCAAATATTTATTCTATGTTGTTGAGAAAGATTTTTTTCATAAACACAATTTAATTCATTTTGAGCATTCCATAGATACATCAAGAAATGCACCCTTGTAAGTGCAGATGGGTCTTAAAATGACATAATTCTTGTTGAGCCTCTATAAAATTGTGGGGTGTTTAAGACAATAGGGTTTCAAGAAAATAGTTAGAGTGTTATGCCATTAGAGGTTTAAGACAATGTGTTAAGAGGGTTAAGAAGTTTTGATTTAATTTATTCAAGGGTTTTAGTGATGATGACTCTATGTCTATCTCTAAAAATTTCTCTTATAAAACTTATGGTGGCATTTTGGACCATCACCAATAATAATTTTGGTATAAATTTAAATGGTAACTAAAGATACTTTTGGAAACAATTTTCTAAAATTTCCACGAAAGGCCCTTTGGCTTCATTTCAAACAATAATTTTTTTTAAATATTAAATCAGAAGTCATCTTTTAGAAACATTTATAACTACCTCTAAAACCACTCAAATGACATTTTGTAGGACGTCTTTTGGCCACTCTAAAAAACGTTTTAAGAGACGGAAAGTGTAGCTTAAAACTCCTTTTTTGGTGTTTTTTATTTTTATTTTTTAATATCATACTATTGCAGATAGCTTATTTTTAGAAGTTGTTATGTATAAAAGTTGCCACTCAAAAGTCATACTTTAATGATAATTGTAATAGGAGGTACAGCCGCTTGGACAACATTTGTAATAGTGTTTTTTATCCCTTATGAAAAATATTTTTCGATCGAGACAGTTCATAAAGCACCACAATAAACCTTTAATGATGATTTTTCAGTAAACAAGTATGTAGAAAACCACCCCTAATGATACTTTTGTTGATGGAAAAAAAATATTACTAAAAATGTAAAATTTATTGGTGATGGAAAAAAAATATTACTAAAAATGTAAAATGTATTGGTGATAGTATATCATTCAATATTGTTAGAAGTGTAAAATGTAATGGCGATACTAGATCATTGCATTTCTTGTTTTGTGTTATATGTGAAGATTTTATATTTGAGTTGTAATTGAATCACATGGTAACACAATTTATACCTAAACATTTGCACATTATGAACGGGGCATTATAACACTACTCAAGAATGTTTTATTTGAAAAAGCGATGCCTTAGGGCTAGATTTTCCATGGTAGAAGGCTTCGGCTAAGAAGAGGGGTTTTGGGAGGAAATTAAAAGAAGTGATAAGTATGAAACAATGATGAAGCAATATAATTGTAATTTTTTTTAAAATTATAGTGAGGGTTTTAAATTAATAATAATATAATAATAGATATAAATTTTATATTCAAATTATAATAAAAAAATAGGTCAAATTATTTAGTAATTTATGGATAAGAATAAAGTTTAAAAAAATAAATATGTTACAAATGGGACAACTAATTAAAATATCTTAGTAACATGGATGTCTTCGACATTAGTTAGTTGAATGTACTTGCAAACAATAATTGAAAAATTATTTATATCTAAAGGACAAATAAAGGGATATTGACATAAAAATACACATCACACATATATATGGCATAATATACAAATATGTATAACTTGTAGGGGTAGAATTTCTTAGTAACATGGATGTCTTCAAGGTGACATTAGTTAGTTGAACGTAGTTACAAAAAATAATTGAAAAATCATTTATTTCTAAAGTACAAACAAAAGGATGTTGACATAAAAATACACATCACACATATATATCACATAATGTAGAAATATGTATAATTCTTAAATGTAGAATTTGAATTTTAATTGTATAACCAAACATTGTTTAAAGTTTTTTTTTTTTTTTAACTCTCACCAATAAATATTGACCACCTTCCATTAGAAATGTCCATCAAATACCACAACCAAACATAAGTTCTCACTTCAAAATTTTTGGTTGGATTTCATTAAAATTGGTTGACCAATTATGAGGACTAGATTCATCTTAACTCTAGATCTTCCAAACCTCATTACTTGGTAGATCAAGTTAGAGGCATTCTTTTTGGTTTTAATGTGCACATGAAAATTATAGAGGCATTATTTTTTATTTTAATGTGTGATTTGAGTGGTAAAGTCTACAAAGGTATACATACCCTACCCCCTTTGGATTTGAACTTGTGACCTCTTAGGAGAAAACACATGTTCTTAACCATCAAGCTAAGAGTTGTTTTCTAATCTATATATTCTTATTTATGTATTATGAGTTCAATAAATATTTTATTTATGATTTCCTCATATGATTTCCTCCTATGATTTTTAGTTGTTTTCTAAATTTTCTATTCTTATTGATATATTACAAGATCAATAGATATCTTATTTATAGATTGATAGTATGATGGGTAAATTCAACAAATTAATCTTGAATAAAATCATATAATAAATCTAAAATGTCTAACAAATTAAGTTAGATGAAAATGAAACCCACAATGTTAATAATGTTAACTTCAAGTGGAAAATGGAAGAAATTATATATCTCTTGTGTACAAATGTCTAACAAACTAAATTACATGAAAATGGAGCCTACAATATTAACTTCAAGTGAAACATGGAAATAATTATATATCTCTTCCTTACTAAAGAATTATTTAATTCAACAAATTAAACACAAAAGAAATTACACATCCCATACTCCCAACAAACTAAGTTACATGAAAATAGAACCCACAATATTATTTTCAAATAAAATATGAAAGGAATTATAATCTCTTTATTACTAATAATTATATATTAAAAATTGTATATCTCTTCCTTACTAATAATTATATATCTCTTCCATACTATACTATATTGTTACAGACTCATTAAAGTCAACCAATTAAACACAATCTTCAAATTAAATAGGAAAGGAATTATATATCTCTTCCTTACTAATAATTATATTTGGGAAATTATATATCTCTTATGTATTAGATTGTTAAAGACTCATTTAAGTCAACCAATTAAGCACAGAACAGATTACACATCCTATACTCCCTTTTTTGTGTGATAAACTGAAAACATTGTAAAATGTCTGAAAACATTAAACATACTTATATCTGATTGTTGACTACACCTGTTCAACTCTAACAAGAGTAGGATTAGGATTTCGGCGATGCCCAAATCAATCCACAATGACACAAAGAATAAACAAATAGAAACACAGAGAACAGACAAACAGAAACACAGAGAACAGACAAACAGAATTATTGGAAATCTAGTACGACATTTCTTCGAAACAAGTGATGATCAAAAGTATTGTTGCAACTACAAGGGAGAGGAATTTCCATGAACTGAATATATATTTATTCATAGACTCTACCCACCAGAACTTTCCATTTTCTACTATAATATCTATTTAAATCTTTTATAAGTGTGACACACCTCCCGTTTCTTACGACAACAAACATCTCATAATAAGTATAATTTTTTTTTTGTGTGTGCGTGTGTACAAGGGTAATAAAGACATTATACTCTGTGTCACAACATGACGATGAACATGACACATGCAACTGCGACAACAAAATAATGACCTAAGACAAACATCAAGCATCTAGAAGCAATGAATGACAATCAACCGACGAAAACTAAGACTGACTACCCGCCCGTCCTACTCTGCAATGGTTAGGACCTCCAGAACACATAAGAAATGCTCAAGCCTAGGTTCCCATCGATTTTGACCATTAAGGTCTCAGGGATGGCGACTGTTCTGAGGAACAAGGAGGTGTCTACATCCCATTAATCCAATCATACACCACAATCAAGTCTAGAATTATCAACATACTTAACCATCAATTCCTCATAGTGAATAATATTAATCTAATCTACTTAATGAATCCTTCAAGCAATGTTGAGCGTAAAAGAGTAAGAGGATATTACATAAAGAATAATAAATCAATAGCATAAGTACAATCTTAGTCTTATGTAGCTAAACTATACATCTTCATATTAAGGACTATCTTCTAGGAATATGTAAGGAATTTAAAAGCTAAGAATTACATAATTAGGAACTATAAGAAGATCAATCTTCTTAAGAAATACATTAAGTTTAGTACTACTTTACATTATGCATCCATTTTATAAAACTAATAAAATCATTCATAAATAACAATTAATAAAACTGCTTGCATATCCATAAAAAAAAACAAGAGAATCAATCATAACACACAATATGGAAGGAATTCCAAGGCTACCTTACACTTCTATTGCAAGGAACCTATCTTAATTTCAGCCCATAACTAAGAATAGAGAAGGTAATTCATATATTATCTCTATGACAGCCCCATCTAGTACGAGTCCTATGCTTATGAAAATAACAATAGGGAAACAAACTAAATATTGATAGTGCACTTGAAGATGGAAGAAAATTCAAGTCAACCGATATTATAAGAATGATTTATCCAACATCCTTCCAGGTCCATTGAATCGACTTTTGGTGTGTGATTCTGCCCATAGTTACCATACACGACCACATTAATATAGATGTGCACCAGTGTTGTATGATTTTTCCCATAGTTACCATATCAGCCATTTAAATCCAAATATACAACACGTATATAGATATGGGCATATTCAACATGCATATTGTTAAGGTCCTAACCCGCACATGGGTAGATTAATGTATTCGGATGTAATAAAGGTCAATATTAATAAGACCTTTCAATAAAAGAGAATTAGGCGGATGTAAGAAGACCTAATAGAAGCTTCCGCTTCTAGAAGGAT
>ML795792.1:301233-338736 GCA_009831015.1 Picea engelmannii
TCTGTTCAAGTGCTATTTCTGTTGCTATTTCGTATATCATTTCTGTGTATTGTGAAGATTATGCTGGATATTTTACTATTATTCTGTTATTTCTAGCATTTCGTTCCTGTTCTGCATATTTTATATATCTGGTATCTTGCACATATACATATATATATGACTTATTTGGTTGTACTTTGGGCTTATCTCAGTCATATTTCAATTGTATTCAGTTATATTTCAGAGATACTTTTTTTTTCATATTTGAAAGTAGTTTGAATATAAAATTCAGTATTTCAATAGTAATTGTTATTTTTCAACTGTATATTTTCCATATCGTATCTACTATATGCGAATACATACATGAAAACTATGCTTCTGCCTTAAAGGAACAATATTAAAGAATACTTATTGCAGACTATACCAGCTTTAATAAATAAATGCCATGCGATGATTATAGCACGTTTGAGACATATAAAACCTGAACCTTAGTTAACAAGGCATTGGTTTATGAATAAAGTCAATAGAAAAAAAAACAACCATTACATATATGCCATAGCGCAAAGTTAGATTACAACAACCATTACATATATGCCATCGAGGTAATAATAATAAGACAGCCATAATAATAAGACAGAGGTAATAATAATGCAACCAATACAGAGACACAATTTTGCAGAGGAAATGGCTCTATGACCATACACAAAAACAATTTTGTAGTTAAGTGATGAAGACACAAGACAAAAAGAAAACGCTCAATAAGAATTCGCCCAGGTGTAAAATTCGCCCCAAGACTTAACACAAATATAAAATTTCCCCTAAAATTTCACCCAGGTAAGTCAAAAGAAATTCGCTCGGGAAAAATTATTTCGCTTAGGAAAAAGAACTCAAACTATGCCCAATGGTTAAATGATAATGAAAATGCCCTGGTTTTCATAATCGCTAGCTCAGAAAGATTACAATGGTACTAATGTGGCAGGGAGATGAAATTTATAAAATGGTTAATATCATAAATGTAAAATCGCCTTGCACAATCGGTGAAATAATGCAGGGCATCAATGCCCATAAAAGGCAAAAGAAAATAACAGAGAATAGTAAGAAGAACGCAAGGCTAGATTGGCCATTATCAATGAAGAACAAACAAAAACGAATTCACCTTTACATGATATTCACATAGTTAAATTTCACCATTTGTGTGATGAGGACGCAAGGTTAGATTTTCCATCATTAAAAAAAACTCAGGGTCAATATTTTACAACGATCACATATCGCAATCATCGAAGTCATAAACATTTTTATTTTTTTCATCCATTACTGAATTACAACAACAGAGTTAATATTTTTGAATCCATTACACAATTATAATCGCCGAAGTAATAAAAACCAGTCAATCCAACAAGAACCAATGTAATGTCCCCACTTTGGGACATCATCACAGGGCAGAGATTTATGATGACCAGAGTAGCCAGATGGGTGCTAGAGAGAGTACAAGGGTATTTGAGAGGCATTGTGGGGTCCATATTTCATTTATGATCATATTCCATCATTATGAGCCATTTCGCACAGGTTGTCTTTGGTTTCGTTGCATTCCGACGATTTCCATGATTTTGACTATTTTGAGCTATAAGTCAATGGAATTCACTGAAGAGGTCATTTTGGGCACATTACTTGGAGGAACCTCTCAGTGTAATAGATCATTGGAATCGGGAGGAGCAACACTATAGGATGGGATGGCTAGAAGTGACTTTCAGTGGCCAGGGAAGCCACAAGGAGAGATAAGGAGCTTTTCAAAGGTAAAAAGGTTAATTAATTAATTAAAATGATTTAATTAATTAATTAAATATTAATAAAATGAAAGTCACTTTGGAGGGACAAGGTGAGCCAAAAATTATAAAGGAAAGGCAAGGGCCTCTTCTCATTCATTCATGTATGTTTATCAGTTTCATATCTGGCTTTAGCTAGTGAGCCCAACATTGGGGGGTTTTGAGGGTTTTGACTTAACAAACCCTAGAGGACGATTCGATGGTGAAATATTCCACCTAGCTTGTCCCAAGCTTGGTATCGGAGCTGAAATACGCTCCCACACCATTCTAGTTCCAGATCTACTCAGTTGCAGGAGGATTCCACATCAGTTTCTTGTGCAGGTAGAGAGAGGGCGCACCAGTTGGGGTTTCCAGCACGGGGGGCAAACCATTCATTGAGGAGGGGTTCGTCCTAGCTGAGGAGAAGGGATTCCAAGAATTCCAAGTAGTGGGTTTCCTTTGCAGGTGTCTTGGCATCATTCTTTGTGGTTTTCCGGAGTCTTTCAGTGGAGGATCAATTTGTATTGAGAGTGGGAAGTTTTCCCAAGAGGAGGGCGCACCATTATTTGGAGGGTAGCTAGATCTAAGGATCTAGCCGGTATTTGAGGATTTGAGCACTTGGGTTCTCATTGAAGTGTCCTGATCTATCATTGTGGAGAGTTTCGGAGTATTTGGAGGCCTCTTTCATCAGGGCCGAATTATCTAGAGATTCAATCATCTAGTGGGGCATACCATTCAGTGGGGGATTTCAGATCTACAGAGATTGAGAGGGATCTTGGAGATTTTGGCACCTGGGTTGTTCTTACCATCACCCTATCTACTGTTTGGCATCTTTCTAGAGGTGATTGGACATCTTTGGCACAAAGGCCAAATTGTTGAGGAGCTTCAGTTATCTAGTAGAGCGTGGCATCTTCCAGCAGTGAGGGGTTTGGCACTTGGCATTGGTCTTCATCTATTATCCAGCCTTTGGAGGCTTATTTTGTATTGCCGGGAGCATTTTGTAGTAGCTCATACTTGTTATCCATTGTCTATCATATTGGCCATCTGTTGAGCATTCCAGATCGGCATCTCCATTGTAGCAAGTTCTTCTATTTTATGAATAAATAAGATTTGAGATGTTTTGGCTTGTCTATCTTATTGCATATGGTTGAGGTATGTTCCAAGGTTATATCTTTCTATTATTTTATGCATACACACATATAAACACATCTAAAAGGTAGATCGACAAAGTGTTTGACAAAATACCTCACTCAGATAAAGTTTCAAAAAAGACACCAAAACAGTGATGATCCTTGCATAATGGCTTGGGATCATTACAGTGGTATCAAAGCTTAAATCCTACAAACCTGGGGGGTCTTCCATAGGGATAAATGGATATTTGGAAAGAAGTGGATAATATAGCCTTTGAGATACCACGGTTGGAGATCATGTATGATGACCTTAGCAAGGAAACTAAGGCTACAATAACCTTTCGACAATATGCAGCCTATAGAAATCCCCATTGGAGCAAATGGGATATTTTACAGGGGATGATCATAGCAGGTGAAAAGAAAAAAGAAGCATCTATATGGTAAGAAGAACAAAGAAACCCCACGCCCAGTAGGAGCATGCAACCTTGCCACAGTTGCAAGGGGCCATGGGAACTAGATCATAGGTGCAGGGGTAAAGATCAGGAGCGCATTATTGAGGCATGTCATGACAGTGAGGGTGAGGTTTGTGAGGATGGAGCGATAGATGTGGATTCAGAGCAGTTGAATGATGACAGTGACTCTTGCACAGAGGCTAGTGATAGTGACTCTACCTCAGAGGATAGTGATGATGACTCTTGCACAGAGGCTAGTGATGCTTGCATGCTTGAGGAGGAGGATGACCCTTGTGTAGAGGATAGGTAGTTGGATGGACAAGACGATATCCCCAGTGTCTCAACAGACACGTCACATACCATTGATGACCTTACGCCTCAGCAGAGTGGTGACACTAGTGACGAGTCACACTTGTTAGCACCTAGAGATGATGAGCTTCCTATGGGGGCTGTGACACATCTGACACCTGTTCAGACACCCATGATAGCCACATCAGATGAGGAGATCAGTGTCACGTCAGGTATGATGGATGATCCTAGTGTGAGGGATGCACACCATGGACAGGTAGACCCACAGATCCAGGAGGAGGTACATGATGGACATGCAGTTGACCCCACACATACATGTCAGTCAGAGGAGATGGAGTCATAGCTATTGGAGACTCCAGTGGTTGAGCAGATGGCAGAGGTTGACAGGTGGATGGAGCACCTACTTCCAGGATTAGATTGCATGGATGAGGATGCACTCTTTGGCAGTCAAGATGATGATAGTACGTGTTTGGATACAGCTATATGGGATCTAGGCACAGATGATAGTAGCAGGTTGAGTGCACAGGAGGATACAACTGCTCATACAGGATACAGTGTGAGTCAAGGGGAGATGGCATCTAGTGATGGGATGCAATGGCATACAGGAGTACCTAGTGGCATAGTAGACAGTAGGCAGTTCATCACTTTATCTTTTGCAGAGAGTGTTGTTAGTGATGGCACTGGCAGTGAGAGGCATGAGGGGGTACCCCAGCATGACTATGATCAGAAGTCACACCACTTAGCAGCACAGTTGGGAGTTAGTGAGGCTATGATCAGAGAAACCACTAGACATATTGATGACATGCATGTAGTGATGGCAGTTTACGGTTGGAGAGCATCAGTGGCACAGGGTAGCTCAGATGGAGGATTTTCCATGGATGATTTTCACACTCTCCAGGAGAGAGTGTCTATGATGAGGATTGACTACCAGCAGTTGTTGACAGATAGATACTACCTACTAGGGATGGGTGAGTTGTATCATAGGGCCCTGAGGGGCCAGGAGTTGGAGGTAGACCAACTCACTCGAGAGTTGGAGAGCACTCGAGGATTCTTGAGAGGCAAACAGACCGCCCTTCAAGAATCAAAGTCTATATCAGATAGTTCTCTTGAGGAGATTCATCAGAGATCCACTTCATCTATCTTAGTGGACAGTCAGATGTGTTAGTCAGTCACATTGACAGAGGATGTTGATGATCTAACAGAGGAGCACCAGTCGATGGGGGACACTTCCATTTGTGTCTTGGGAGTGGTTGATATCCATATAGATATTGATCCAGCTGTATGCCTACGATCTGTGATGCAACATGAGTTTGCGGGAGATGACATGAGTATGCCGGAGCATACCATGATGAGTGATAGCTCACAGAGAGATGTCGAGGTGTATGGTGGCATTTGGAGGGGTATAGTGCCTTGCATGGAGGAGACACACTCAGGGGAGTATGTAGATGTCACTCCTCTGTAGCAGCACATAGTTGTGGGAGATCACCTTCACCATTTCAGCAGTTGCATGGTAGATGAGAGATGGAGGTTGGTTGACCAGCAGTCGGAGGGGTTACTTCTGGTTGTACTGGATGGTTGGGACTCGGTGATGACCATAGGAGAGAATATTTCATGGATACTGATGGACGAGCTTCTGGTTGAATCATTGGGATTGACCAAAGCATGTGACACCTCCCAGTCCTACAATTAGCTGCAGATGTTTCTATTAGCCTGTCCTGACACTTTTATCATAGACAACAGCATGACGAGGGATGGGCCATGGCTGGGAGCATGGAGAGTGAGTAGGCTGAGACTATATGACAGGAGTACTTTTACGGCATATAGCAGGTCAGAGGTGGACCATGTTAGACAGACAGTTGAGACTTGGTGTGTGATGGTGAGCATTATAGACCTGGTGATGACAGATGAGCGCAGTGGGCTTCCGACAGTGATCATCTCAGCACAGGAGAAGCTAGTGGAGACTGGAAGTGATAAAATTCCAAGTTTGTCCTGGGATCCGGGAGTTCACTTGGTTAGCAGGATGTTTCACTACATGACAACCCAGGTGGCGCCAGAGAGCAACACACTCCACCTTGGGTTGGTTTGGAGTGGCTCAGCAGGTACTTGTCCTATGGGGTGAGACCTTTTCTTCCTCTTGATCATCATGATAGGGCATGGAGACGTTTGGACAAGTACTTCTTCTACAGAGGTGTTTATGTCGATACAGTTTCTGAGCAGCAGGTTCAGTGGTCATAGGTATTTTAGCTTGAGGGTCTCGGGGAGGAGGATCCTTTATGTATGTAGGGGACAGACAGTCATGGATAGAGTAGTGTAGTGTCAGTATGAGGATCGTCGACAGAGGTTAGCATGGGACCCAGGGATTACAAGATTGAGCAGTTCATTGACTGACAGGGGAGAGTGGACCATTGCAGGGTAAAGTTATTCTAACTTTCCATTTAGCACAACGCTTGAGGGTGCCTCATGGAGATCTTGCAGTACCTCATTCTGGCATCATCATGTGCAGTTGATGGAGACCGTGTGGATCTTGGTAGAGATTTGGAGGATGGACTCATTCTAATATGAGGCCATGGGTTAGGTGCAGGAGGTTCACAGGGTTGATATCTTCCAGGATTGTTCTTCACAGAGTATTGCAGTTCACTTCCTGATATGGGATCCAGCGGGTGGAGTGTGCTATTGTTCATCGTTGGATGGGTTCTACTATGTATCCCATAGGTGGACATGGGATCCTAGTATTTTACTTTGGGGGATTTGGGTATTGCATGAGGACAAGCAATTTTCTAGCAGGGAGGACTGTAATGTCCCCACTTTGGGACATCATCACAGGGCAGAGATTTATTATGACCAGAGTAGCCAGATGGGTGCTAGAGCGAGTACAGGGGTATTTGAGAGGCATTGTTGGGTCTAACTTACATTTATGATCATATTCCATCATTATGAGCCATTTCGCATAGGTAGGCTTTGGTTTCGTTGCATTCCGACGAATTCCATGATTTTGACTATTTTGAGCTATAAGTTAATGGAATTCACTGAAGAGGTCATTTTGGGCACATTACTTGGAGGAACCTCTCAGTGTAATAGCTCATTGGAATCAGGAGGAGAAACACTACAGGATGGGATGGCTAGAAGTGACTTTCAGTGGCTAGGGAAGCCACAAGGAGAGATAAGGAGATTTTCAAAGGTAAAAAGGTTAATTAATTAATTAAAATGATTTAATTAATTAATTAAATATTAATAAAATGAAAGTCACTTTGGAGGGACAAGCTAAGCCAAAAAGTATAAAGGAAAGGAAAGGGCCTCTTCTCATTCATTCATGTATGTTTATCAGTTTGATATCTGGCTTTAGCTAGTGAGCCCAACATTGGGGGTTTTTTAGGGTTTTGACTTAACAAACCCTAGAGGATGATTCGGTGGTGAAATATTCCACCTATCTTGTCCCAATCTTGGTATCAGAGCTGCAATACGCTCCCACACCATTCTAGTTCTAGATATACTCAGTTGCAGGAGGATTCCACATCAGTTTCTTGTGCAGGTAAAGAGAGGGTGCACCAGTTGAGGTTCCCAGCAAGGGGGGCACACCATTCATTGAGGAGGGGTTCGTCCTAGCTAAGGAGAAGGGATTCCGGGAATTCCAAGTAGTGGGTTTTCTTTGCAGGTGTCTTGGCATCATTCTTGGTGGTTTTCCGAAGTCTTTCAGTGGAGGACCGATTTGTATTAAGAGTGGGACATTTTCCCAAGAGGAGGGTGCACCATTATTTGGAGGGTAGCTAGATCTAAGGATCTAGCCGGTATTTGAGGATTTGAGCACTTGGGTTCTCATTGCAGCGTCCTGATCTATCATTGTGTAGAGTTTCAGAGAATTTGGAGGCCTCTTTCATCAGGGCCAAATTATCTAGGGCTTCAATCATCTAGTGGGGCGTACCATTCAGTGGGGGATTTCAGATCTACAGAGATTGAGAGGGATCTTGGAGATTCGGGCACCTGGGTTGTTCTTACTTGTTAGAAAAACAGGACCGCGGAGCAATAAAATAAAACAAACGCAGAAACAAAACATAGAAGACACATAATACAAGAGAGACACAGATTTACGTGGTTCACCCAGTGTGGGCTACGTCCACTAGAGAAATTGCCAGGTCCTTCCTTTATTATTATCCAGCAAATGAAGGGATACAACCTACAACAAAACCTGTTGTAACCTCTTCTTTCTCTCACAGTCTCCTCTCTCAGAATACAATATTCACCATCGTACATAGCTGCAATACATTTCCTTCATAAAAGAGGGTTGCCTTCTAGGGCAAAAACCCTAACATAATCTCTACCGTTAGATCTGCGACCTTATAATGAACGATCCAAATTTACAATGAAATTACAATATACTTTTATAAGGCAATTTTTTCTTCGGGGGCTTCACCCCCGAACCCCCGCTTGCCCCCAGAACCCCCAGCCGAGGGGATGGACCCCCCGGACCCCGCAGAGGGGGTACCCCCCCTCTACACTCCCCCGCGTGGAAGAGTGTACATACTTCTGGGGTGTAAATACTTCATGGGATATAAACACGGCTGAAAGCAAGGACCTCTGAATCAGGAAGATAATCAGGCTCCACAACCAACATTACCATCACCCGATCTACTGTTTGGCATCTTTCTAGAGGTGATTGGACATCTTTGGCACCAAGGCCGAATTTTTGAGGAGCTTCAGTTATCTAGTAGAGCATAGCATCTTCCAGCAGTGAGGGGTTTGGCACTTGGCATTGGTCTTCATCTCTTATCCAGCCTTTGGAGGCTTATTTTGTATTGACGGGAGAATTTTGTAGCAGCTCATACTTGTTATCCATTGTCTATCATATTGTCCATCTGTTGAGCATTCCAGATCGGCATCTCCATTGTTGCAAGTTCTTCTATTTTATTAATAAATAAGATTTGATATGTTTTGGCTTGTCTATCTTATTGCATATGGTTGAGGTATGTTCCAAGGTTATATATTTCTATTATTTGCTGCATACACACATATAAACACATCTAAAAGGTAGATCAACAAAGTGTTTGACGAAATACCTCACTCAGAAAAAGTTTCAAAAAAGACACCAAAATAGTGATGATCCTTGCATAATGGCTTGGGATCATTACAACCAAACATAGATTGAAGTTAAATATTTTTCATCTCAGAATACCAATATAAAAATGCTGACAATGGTAAGAGAATGCCAGGGCCCTAAGGATAAATCATCAAAAGGATCACAGGGGTTCTATCAGTCGAGGCGCAGAAAATAAACAACAAGGAAGCAAGATAATCCAATCACCAAGGCCGTACTGAAGGACGCAAGTCAAACAATCAGGTAAGGACATCCACAGAGGTAGATAGCTAAAAGGTTCACCTTTGCGTCCCACAGAAAAGCAGGGCTTTGAGATCCATAGGTCTTTTAACGCTAAGGTGAAGACCATAGATCAGGCTCCTGGACGACTGCTCAGACGAGGACTGACGAGCTAGGGATGAAGACTAAACAACCTCAGGGTAACAATCAACACCACATGGTGGTCATGACATGCAAGAAAACAAGCCCATAGGAGATGACAACCAAAGATCTAGGCTAAGAAAATTCAGCTATCAATCTAAACATCCAATCTAATTACATAATCCACATGTAGATCCAATCATAAAACCTACAACATTCTACCAATCAAATGAAGAAAGATTACCATTGCATGTTCACCCACTCCGACTGACGTCCACGTGCTCCGTGCAACTCCCGCTCATCGACCTTCGAGACTTCACTGGTACCTCCCAGCCAATGCTAGGGGTACTCTTCTTCCCCCTTAGCCCCCCGAGCTACAAAGGGGCCACGCACATACTATCCAAAGATTTAGTTTAGCACCCAACTTGCCTCGCAAGGCCGAGCTACCACTCCTCACCGAGCTGGGTATCCCAACACCCATAGGTAAATCGGTCAAGTAGATATTTCTGCAGCGTAACGGTACACAAACGGAAGATCCCCTTACTCCTTCTCCTTCCTTCATTATATAGAGTTTCAAACTTTCTTTCTTTCCTAAAATCTCATTTAATTAAAGTTTTAAAAATAAATTCCTAAAAATTCCTCTCCATACAAGTGTCACCCATCCCCTACATTCCTCCATTATTTAATTTCTTTAATTAATTAATTATCTCAGTTCCCTCACCCACCTAGAGTTACTCCTAGAATCACTCCTAGGTGTCCCCAAATTCCCTTACAGTTTTTAAAGGCTTTCCCTATTATGAAGTTGCTAATTCAATTTAAAATTAGAAAGCTCTTAAATGGTAGATTCTTTACTGAGTTGACTTTCTGCTTTTTCCCTTAAGTTCCCCTTTTTCCCTTTTTATGTTACCTCTTTTCCCTAGTTTCCTATTTTTTTTATTGTCCCTCTTTCCCCTTTTTACTTATAACTCAAAAAGGCAGGTGTGAAAATTAACCCATTTTTGCCTTTTCTTATTTAATTAACATATTTTAATCTATTAAGGTAATAAAACAATTATTTCCCTTTTTAAATTTTAATCCAACATGATTTTTTTTGAAACATTTCATTTCTTACTCCCCTCATGTTACAAGATTTAACGAAGATCATGATTATTAATTAATTTGTTTTTATTTTACTTATTATTATTTTATTTTATTTTATTTTATTTATTTATTATTATTTTTTTTTAAGGGTAGACAAAATTTTACCCTTGGCGTAATTTAGACTTAGAACTTAAATTTTGTATTGGGCGACATTTAATTAGGGAAATTGTTTTTTAAAAATACTTAACTCATTATTCGTCCTAAGGCCATCTAGGTTCATTTATTTATGAACAGCAATGTGGTGTGCCCTTCAGGACGCACTAGGTGCTCCAAGGGTGCCACTCACCTTATTTGTTCCCTTGCGTGATGTGCCCTTCAGTACACACTATGTGCTCCAAGGGTGCCACTCCCCATTCTCCATTTTTTTTGCGCAACGTGCTTTTCAGGATGCACCACGTGCTCCAAGGGTGCCACTCGCCTCTTGAATGACTTGGTAGACATCAATAATCCTCAGAGTCAACACTCCACCAGGTGAACTTGTGGGAGACTAAGGGATTCTAAGGAATAGGGCCCCTTCCTTATTGTTATCCCCTTAGAATCATCGTGTGCGACTATCACAGTCTTCCCTCATGGCATTGTGGGTCCTCTCGAACTAGGTAATCATTAACCTACAGTTCGAGCCACAACAGGAGTGCTAGTAAGCTGTGGCAGGGCTGCTGTCCACACCTCTCCATCAACATCTCTGGTAGTCATGCATGATCGCTTTACTCCATATGTGATTTTGGTCAGCAAGCTATCGTCAGCCTGCATCATCAACAAATCATGTCAGAACATATCCACATCATTTCATCTTGTCAGATGCACTAATATCGCAGTAAAACAATCAAACCCCAATGGCACACTCCCTGACTCGATCTGGAATCCAAGGGGTTCCATTGATGCCTCTGCATCCTCAAGGTCCTAAACCCTGCACCACTCAGTAAAAATGAGTCAATAGAACCTGTCTATGTCAATGTAGTAAAAAAACATATCATCAACCCATAACGCCTCATAATAAAATCAAAGTTTTAATAGCATAATAATCCGGATCAGTTGTGAGAAAGTATCCTCAAAGAATAAGTTCGCTCAGTGCACTAGAGAGGGATGTTACATACACCCTCTCTTGGTCTAAACTTCATCCTAAAGTTTCATAGTATAAATGCTGAAATAAAGTGTATCACCGTATCATATGTCTATCTATCAAACAAAAATTGAAACTGCTAGAACATATCATATGCGTCCTCCCAGGTCACCGAGTGAGGACTATAATCGTCCCACTAGACCTTGATCTGATCTATCGTTCAACATCATAGCTGTCGAACGCGATGATCCAAGATGCAGACCGACTCAACCGTGAGCGCTCCCTTGTCCGACACCTGGAAGGAACTCATGTAAATAACATGTGTAGGATCACTAATATAATGTCTCAAAACAAATACATGAAAAACATCGTGTATACGCCTCAAGGAATCACGCAAGGCTAGTCGATAGGCCATGGGCCCCTTTCTCTCCACAATCTCGAAAGGTCCCATGAACCTAGGAGAGAGTTTAGATCCCTTCCCAAACTTGATCGAACTCTTATGCGGTTTAACCCACAAGAAGACTCGATCGCCGACTTCGTAACTATGGTCGACACGACGTGCATCGACATACCTCTTTTGTCGATCTTGTGCTTCTTTAATCCTTTGTCTTATTGTTTGCATTTTGTCTTCCATTTATTAGATTACTTTGGGTCCCACCAGGACCCTATCCTCGAGCCAATCCCAACTCAAATTTGTCTGACACGGTCTCCCATAAAGAAACTCGAAAGGTGCCATCTTAATGGTGCTCTGGTAACTATTGTTTCAAGTGAACTCCACTAGTGGCAAGAATTCTTCCCAATGCTTTTGTTGGTCCATAACGTACATGTGAAACATGTCCTCCAAGGTTTGGTTCGTTTGTTCGGTCTGCCCATCAGTCTCCAGGTGATACGTAGTACTAAAGTTAAGTTGGGTTCCCAACGCCTCTTGGAAACTCGTCGAAAATCGTTTAGTAAACATCGATCCTCGATCGAATAATATCCTCTTAGGCACACCATGCACCCTCACAATCTCACTAATGAAAACTCTAGCTATGTCAAGTGCCTGATACGTCATACGCATGGGGATAAAGTGAGCACTCTTCGTCAGAGTGTCTACTACTACAAAAATTGAGTCATGTCTTCTTTCCATCAGTGGCAATCCAACAATAAAGTCCATCGAAATAACCTCCCATTTCAATTCCAGAATAGCGTGTGGTTGTAGTAATCATGTTGGGTGTCTATGTTCAGCCTTTACCTGCTGACATTTTAGACATTTGGCGACATAGTTGACTATGTCAGCCTTCATTCCCTTCCAGAAGAATAAGGGTTTAAGGTCTACCCTCATCTTCGTGACTCCCAAGTGAGCCATGTAAATTGATCTATGAGCCTCACTCAGGATCAACATCCTCAACATGTCGTTCGGCGGTACGTAGATCTGATTTTTAAACCTCAATAATCCATCGCTATCAAACGAAAATCCTTGAAATCGTGGTACCATCATTGTGTTTTGTCCGATAAAACCCTCGACCTCTTTGTACCAGTCATCGTCATGCTCTAAGGTTAGAATTTTTTCATGTAGATTTGTCTGAAGAGGCAGCACCGAAAATATGTGTGTTCTTTGACTCAATGCATCCACCACTCGGTTCACTATTCCTTTTATGTAAGTAATCTCGAAGTCGTACTCGCTAAGAAATTCCGACCAACGTCATTGTCACACGTTCAGGTCGTTTTGCGTAAAGATGTGTTGTAGTCCACAATGGTCCATCTTTAGTTCAAATTTTCGTCCAGCCAGGTAGTGTCTCCAAACCTTCAAGGCATATATGATGGCTAACAACACCAAATCGTGCATCACGTAGTTCTCCTCATGCCTTCTTAGTTTCCTGGAAATGTAAGCGATCACTCGTCTCTCTTGCATTAGGACTCCGCCTAAGCCTTCCTTGGATGCGTCAGTGTATACCAAGAAGTCCGCGTCCATGTCAAGGACCTTTAGTATCGATGTTGTTGTCAACAATTCCTTGAGACTTCGAAATGATTCCACGCATTTATCGGTCTAAACAAACTTCTTGTTCTTCTTCTGCAACTCCGTAATCGGATTTTCTATCTTCGAAAATCCCTCGACGAACCATCGATAATATCCTACTAAATCCATGAAGCTACGCACTTTCGGGACATTCGTTGGTGCATGCCATTCCATAATAGCCTCGACCTTGGATGGATCCAGGGAGACGCCTTCACTGGAGATGATGTGCCCTAATTAGTGAATGTTCGATTGATAAAAAGATAATTTGGATAACTTCCCATAAAATTTGTTCTCTCGCAGACACTATAGTACCAAGCGCAAGTGCTCGTCATGCTCCTTCGTCGTCCGAGAGTAGATCAAAATATCGTCAATGAATACTTGGACGAACTTGTCCAAGTACTCGTGGAACACCTCATTTATCAAACTCATAAATACTCCTGGGGCGTTTTTCAGTCCAAACGGTAAAACAGTAAACTCATTATGTCCAAAACTCATCTTAAAGGCGGTCTTAGGGACGTCACCTTCCTTAATCCATAATTGGTGGTATCCTGATCGCAAGTCGATCTTCGAGAACACCGTCATGCCCTTCATTTGATCGAACAGATCATCAATTCTCGGCAACGAATATTGATTCTTGATCGTGGCCTTATTCAATTGATGATAGTCAATGCAGAGCCTCCACGACCCATCCTTATTTCATATGAAAATAACAGGTACACCCCATAGTGACACACTGGGATGTATCAGACCCAGGTCCAACAACTCCTTCAGTTGCATTTTCAACTCTTGTAACTCCAGAGTCGACATCCGATAAGGCATTCTTGCTATCAGTTCAGTCCCCAGTTTTAGGTCTATGGTAAAATCCAATTCCCCATCGGGCGCCATTCCAGGTAACTCCTCCGAAAATATGTCCGCAAACTCTCTCATCATCGAAAGGTGTTCTAGACCTTTTGCTACTCAATTATCATTTAACACAAGGATCACATAAAGCTTGCACCCTTTGCGCATTCTCTTTTGAAGTTGCAAGGAAGAGATGAACCTCAGGGAAACTCCCTGGTTCCATCCTACAATCACACGTCTCTGTCCCTCATCATCGACCAAGCTCAATCGTTTCGTCTTACAGTTGAGTATTGCCTCATGTGATTCCAACCAGTCCATACCAATTACGACATCATAAGATCCTAAGATCGTGACATACAGGTTGGCCCTTGTGAAAAACTCTCCCAGGTTAAGGATGCAGCCTGTAACCTTTCCTCCAACCTTCTATTTGGCTCCCGAAGCCATCTCTATGAAGCTAAACACGTCTTGCTCGACTTTCTTTACCTTAATCCTTTTTAGTGCTGCACTAGAAATGAAACTCTTGGTAGCACCGGGATCTATCAAAATACTAAGGGTCTGGTCAACGATGGTACATGTCGTCTCGAGCACAGTCGACTGATGCTCTGCCTAGTGGTTATTTACCACTGCATGAATCTGATGGGCCTTGCCCATATCTCCCACGGTAGTGGGTCCGGCTGATCCGGATGCTTTGGTCCTCTCCATAGGGTTGTCACGATAGTAGTGTGGTTCCCCACACGTCCAACACCCCTTCTTCGGCCCAGTAGTCCTGGTACCCGAAGTAGAATATGATGACCCACCGGTTGGGAATCTTGGTATGTTCTACTGGACATGCATAAAGTGTTGTTGCTACAGTCGATGCTACTACTGATGCTGTGATCCCTGATAAGGTGTCCGCTGCTGGGGCAATGGTCATCGAGGTGTAGTGAAAGTGGATCCCCTCTGGAAGCCACGATATCCCGGGGTGTGTTTGGCTAGTGTCTGATGCTGCTGTGCTCTAGATGAAACTTGCCTTGCTGGTCTCACTAGAGTCCTGGTCTGACTCCCACTGATAAGCTCCTCCTCTGCTGTGAAGGCCTTCTGGATGACATCATGCAAGGTTTGAGGCATCTAAAGCCTAACCTTTGCACGTAGGTTTTCATTAAGGTCGAACACAAACCTGTTGACCTTAAGTTTCTCAGTGTTAAGGTGCAGAGCATACTGAAGCAGCTCCATAAAACGAGCCTCGTACTCAGGCACTGTACGACCTCCTTGTTGTAAGGTGTTGAACTCATTGAGATGATGCTCAATGAATTCCTCTGAAAGGTACCTCTCTCGGAACCATTCCTCGAACAATTCCCATGACACATCTTCGATGACCATGTTCAGCTGTGGTAGGAGCATCTTCCACAATAGAATAGCTCTTCCCTTAAGTTGAAAGACCGCCATGTGGACCTTCATATTGGAGGTATAATCACGAAGTGCGAAGCACATCGCCATGTTCTCCAACCATGCCTCGGTGGTTGTGCCATCCGAGGCACCAAAGAACTCAGGAAATTTGACCTTCTCGAGTTCACGGTGAATGCTACCAGTACCAACCAGAGTGCACAGTGGAACCTCAGCAAGTGTCGACGCCCTGGCCTCATCTCTGTCCAAACAGATGATCAATGCCTCGGATATGCGCTGAAAAGATCTCATCATTCTAACTACATCACCAACTTCTATCTGCTCCTATTCGAGCACCTGCTCATCTCCCTGGGGCTTAGACCCCTCAGGCATGGATACTACTAGAGGTGTCACGCCTCCTCCCCTAGCACCCCGTCGTTTGCCTCCGCGGCATCCTCTAACCATGATTACCTGCATGCACACAAGTCAACTCGATCAGCAATAGTATAATCAATCATATCAATGAAATCCATAGCGATCCCAAGTCACGGGTTGAACCTCGATCTAATACCATATGTGACACACCTCTCGTTTCGTACGACAACAAACCTCTCATAACAAGTGCATTTTTTTGTCTGTGTGTGCGTGTGTACAAGGGTAATAAAGACATTATACTTTGCATTGCAACATGATGATGAACATGATGCATGCAACTACGACAACAACATAATGACCTAAGACGCACATCAATCATCTGGAAGCAATGAACAACAATTAGCCGATGAAAAATAAGAATAACTACCCACCCATCCTACCCTACAATGGTTAGGACCTCCAGGACACATAAGCAATGCTCAAGCCTAGGTTCCCATCAATTTTGACCATTAAGGTCTCAGGGCTGGCGACTGTTCTGAGGAACAAGGAGGTGTCTACATCCCATTAATCCAATCATACACCGCAGTCAAGTCTAGAATTATCAACATACTTAACCATCAATTCCTCATAGTGAATACTATTAATCTACTCTACTTAATCAATCCTTCAAGCAATGTTGAGCGTAAAAGAGTAAGAGGATATTACATAAAGAATAATAAATCTAGAGCATAAGTACAATCTTAGTCTTATGTAGCTAAACTATACATCTTCATATTAAGGACTATCTTCTAGGAATATGTAAGGAATTTAAAAGATGAGAATTACATAATCATTATGAGGAACTATAAGAAGATCAATACTCTTAAGAAATATATTATGTTTAGTACTACTTTACATTATGCATCCATTTTATGAAACTAATAAAATCATTCATAAATAACAATTAATAAAACTGCTGGCATATCCAAAAAAAAAAACCAAGAGAATCAATCATAACACACAATATGGAATGAATTCCAAGGCTACCTTACACTTTTATTGCAAAGAACCTATCTTAATTTCAGCCCATAACTAAGAATAGAGAAGTTAATTCATATATTATCTCTATGACAGCCCCATCTGGTACGACTCCTACGCTTATGAAAATAACAATAGGGAAACAAACTAAATATTGATAGTGCACTTGAAGATGGAAGAAAATCCAAGTCAACCGATATTATAAGAATGATTTATCTGACATCCTTCCAGGTCCATTGAATCGACTTTTGGTGTGTGATTCTGCCCATAGTTACCATACACGACCAGATTAATATAGATGTGCACTAGTGTTGTATGATTCTGCCCATAGTTACCATATCGGGCATTTAAATCCAGATATACAACACGTATATAGATATGGGCATATTCATCATGCATATGCATATATATATATATATATATATATGACTTATTTGGTTGTACTTTGGGCTTATCTTAGTCATATTTCAGCTGTATTCAGTTATATTTCAGAGATACTTTTTTTGCATATTCGAAAGTAGTTTGAATATAAAATTCAGTATTTCAAGAGTAATTGTTATTTTTCATTTGTATATTTTCCATATCATATCTACTATCTGCGAACACATACATGAAAACTATTCCTCTGCCTTAAAGGAACATTATTAAGGAAAACTTATTGCAGACTATACCAGCTTTAATAAACAAATTCCATGCGATGATTACAACACGTTTGAAACATATAAAACCTGAACCTTAGTTAACAAGGCTTTGGTTTACCAATAAAGTCAATAGACAAAAAACAACCATTACATATATGCCATAGCGCAGAGTTAGATTACAACAACCATTACATATATGCCATTGATGTAATAATAATAAGACAACCATAATAATAATATAGAGGTAATAATAATAAGACACAGGTAATAATAATGCAGTCAATACAGAGACACAATTTTGTAGAGGAAATGACTCTACAACCATACATAAAAACAATTCGCCAGTTAAGTGATGAAGATGCAAGGAAAAAAGAGAATGCTCCATAAGAATTCACCTAGGTGTAAAATTCGCCCCAAGACTTAACACAAGTATAAAATTTCCCAAAAATTTCACTGAGGTAAGTCAAAAGAAATTCACTCGAGAAAATTTATTTCGCTCAGGAAAAAGAACTCAAACTATGCCCAATGGTTAAATGGTAATGAAAACGCCCTGATATTCATAATCACTACCTTAGAAAGATTACAGTGGTACTAATGTGGTAGGTAGATGAAATTTATAAAAGGGTTAATATCATAAATGTAAAATCGCCTTGCACAATCGGTGAAATAATGCTGAGCATCAATGCCTAGCAAAGGCAAAAGAAAATCGCAAAGAATACTAAGAGGAACACAAGGCTATATTGCCCAATATCAATGAAGAACAAACATAAACAAATTTTCCTTTACATGATATTCACATAGATAAATTTTGCCATTTATGTGATGAGGACGCAAGGTTAGATTCTCCATCATTAAACAAAACTCAGGGTCAATATTTTATAGCGATCACATATCGCAATCGCCAAAGTCATAAACATTTTTCTTTTTTTCATCCATTACCGAATTACAACAACGGAGTTAATATTTTTACATCTGTTACACAATTATAATCGCCAAAGTAATAAAAACCAGTCAATCCAACAAGAACCAAACACAGATTGAAGTTAAATATTTTTCATCTTAGAATACAAATATAAAAATGATGACAATAGTAAGAGAATGTTAGGGCCATAAGGATAACTCATCGAAAGGAGCACGGGGGTTCTATCATTCGAGGCACAAAAAATAAACAACAAGGAAGCAAGATAATCCAAACGCCAAGGCCATACTGAAGGACGCAAGTAAAACAATCAGGTAAGGACATCCACAGAGGTAGACGACTAAAAGGTTCTCCTTTGCTTCATCATCCTCACATAGAAAAGTAGGGCTTTGAGATCCATAGGTCTTTTAACGCTAAGGCGACGACAATAGATCAGGATCCTAGCCGACTGCTCAGGTGAGGAATGACAAGCTAGGGACGAAGACTAAACAACCTCAGGGTCACAATCAACACCACAGGGCGGTCACAACATGCGGGAAAACAAGGCTATAGGAGACGACAACCAAAGAGCTAGGCTAAGAAAAATCAGCTATCAATCTAAACATCCAATCTACTTACATAATCCACATGCAGATCCAATCATAAAACCTACAACATTCTACCATTCAAACGAAGAAACTGTATCGTTGCCTATTCACCTACTTCGAGTGACGTCCGCACGCTCCATGCAACTCCTGCTTGGCACTTGTCGAGACTTCACCAGTACCTCCCAGGCAATGCTAGGGGTAATCTTCTTCCCCCTTATCCCCCCAAGCCGCAAAGGGTCCACGCACACACTATCTAGAGATTTAGTCTAACACCCAGCTCGCCTCACAAGGCCGAGCTACCACTCCTCACTGAGCTGGGTATCCCAACTCCCACAAGTAAATTAGTCAAGTAGATATTTCTACAGTGTAACGTTATGCAAATAGGATATCCCCTTCCTCCTTCTCCTTCCTTCATTATATAGAGTTTCGAACTTCCTTTATTTCCTAAAATCTCATTTAATTAAAGTTTTAAAAATAAATTCCTAAAAATTCCTCTCCATACAAGTGTCACCCATCCCCTACATTCCTCCATTATTTAATATATTTAATTAATTAATGATCTCAATTCCCTCACATACCTAGAGTTACTCCTAGAATCACTCCTAGGTGTCCC
Source organism: Picea engelmannii (assembly GCA_009831015.1). Lineage (NCBI taxonomy): Eukaryota > Viridiplantae > Streptophyta > Pinopsida > Pinales > Pinaceae > Picea > Picea engelmannii. The sequence continues at coordinate 320,908 of ML795792.1, forward strand.
CAAATTCCCTTACAGGTTTTAAAGTCTTTCCTTATTATGAAGTTGCTAATTCAGTTTAAAATTAGAAAGCTCTTAAATGGTAGATTCTTTACTAAGTTGACTTTCTGTGTTTTCCCTTAAGTTCCCCTTTTTCCCTTTTTATGTTACCTCTTTTCCCTAGTTTCCTATTTTTTTTATTTTCCCTCTTTCCCCTTTTTACTTAGAACTCAAAAAGGCAGGTGTGAAAATTAACTCATTTTTCCCTTTTCTTATTTAATTAGTATATTTTAATCTATTAAGGTAATAAAACAATTAAGTCCCTTTTTAAATTTTAATCCAACATGATTTTTTTGAAACATTTCATTTCTTACTCCCCTCATGTTACAAGATTTAATGAAGATCATGATTATTAATTAAGATGGTTTTATTTTACTTATTATTATTTTATTTTATTTTATTTTTTTATTATTATTTTATTTTATTTATTTATTATTATTTTTTTTTAAGGGTAGGCAAAATTTTACTCCTAGCGTAATTTAGACTTAGAACATAAATTTTGTATTGGGCGACATTTAATTAGGGAAATTGTTTTTTAAAAATACTTAACTCGTTATTCATCCTAAGGCCATCTAGGTTCATTTATTTATCGACCACAACGCGATGTGCCCTTCAAGACACACTAGGTTCTCCAAGGGTGCCACTCGCCTTATCTGTTCCCTTGCGCGATGTGCCCTTCAGGACGCACTACGTGCTCCAAGGGTGCCACTTGCCATTCTCCATTTTTCTTGCTTGACATGCCCTTCAGGACGTACCACGTGCTCCATGGGTGCCACTCGCCTCTTGACTAACTTGGTAGACATCAATAACCCCTGGAGTCAACACTCCACTAGGTGAACTTGTGGGAGACTAAGGGCTTCTAAGGAATAAGGCCCCCGCCTTATTGCACGCCCCTTAGAATCATCGTGAGAGACTGTCGCAGTCTTCCCTCATGGCATCATGGGTCCTCTTGAACTAGGTAATCGTTAACCTACAGTTCGAGCCACTGCGGGAGTACTAGTAGGCTATGGCGGGGCTGTTGTCCACACCTCTCCCTCAACATCTTTGGTAGTCGTGCATGACCCCTTTACTCCATATGTGAGTCTGGTCGGCAAGCTATCGTCAGCCTGCATCATCAACAAATCATGTCAGAACATATCCACGTCATATCATCTAGTCAGATGCACTAATATCACAGTAAAGCAATCAAACCCCAATGACACACTCCCTGACTCGATCTGGAGTCCAAGGGGTTACATCGATGCCTCTGCATCCTCGAGGTCCTAAACCCTGCACCACTCAGTAAAACCAAGTCAATAGCACCTGTCTGTGTCAATGTAGTAAAACAACATACCATAAACCCATAACGCCTCATAATAAAATCAAAGTTTTAATAGCATAATAATCTAGATCACTTGCGAGCAAGTGTCCTCAAAGAATAAGTTCACTCAGTGCACCAGAGTAGGATGTTACAATAACTTTTTCTAAATATCTAGCATCTGTGACACAAGCACACTTCCCCATGTTGTTCCATAGGCTGGCAATGTCTCCGTCACTTTGGAGGTGGTTACAAATAATTATACTCTCTCTCAACAATTTCACATCTTTTACTCCGTCGATCATACCGTTCATGAAATTGGTATATCGCCTGAAAACAAGCTCACCAGGCACAACAAAAGCTTCGAATGCCACCAGATTTTTTAGGATTACCTCTGTGTTGGTGTCCAACTTTACTGTGGGGAGGTAAAGCGTGGCAGTTTTCTCGTCAAATTGTATTGTGGTGAGGTCTCCATCAGTAGGAGAGAAATTCACTCCCGCAAAATATAAATCAGACACAGAAGGAATATCCAGTTCATGTTGAGAGGGCTGTATGATCTTGACAAAGGATTCTTCCTCAGTTCATCTTGCATCTTTATTGAGTCTCTTAAACACACTCAAAAAAAGAATCAATGGCCTCCAGTTCAGCGCTCGCCGAAGCAACTCCATGAGAAATCGAATGGGGCTAACATCAATAGAGGAGAGATTTTTCCAGAGCAAATTGAAGGCTTCTCTAATGGTTGAATTGTCTGCTAGATCAGGCAAATCATTTTCTTCCTCAATTTGAATTGGAGTAACAGTTGACATGTCCACTGGATAAGGGACATCTTTTTCGTCCTCAAATTGAATTGGGACTCAATTATTGGAAAGAGGGACAATACAGTAGTACAACACTTCCAGAATGTGTCGTCTTTCATTTATACAAAGATTTGAACTCTCGGGCAACTTGAAACTGAAAGGAGATAATTATTCAAACACTAGACATAGCAAGTTGGATACCCTTTTCTCTACATTGGCTTTAGAACCCAACTTCAACTCCAAAATCTTTTTCAATAGAAAAAGTGGAAATTGATTTTCGAGCATCATCAAATCTCTGAAAATGGAGTTGTAGATGGCACTGGCGCCAGTCAGATCTAAGATACATCCCAGCAACTTGACATCTGAATGGGAGCTTTGGTTGGCATGTCTGACATAAAACTGCAAACACTCAAGAAGGAAGAGGGCATCCAGAGCCATGATCTAGGACAAGGTTTATTCCTTATAGTCGATGAACTTGTGATAGTAGCTTCATACATGCCAATCGTATTTTTTAAATTCCTCCACAATGACTGACTGAATATTTTCTAGTCCGTTCATTTTTTTCTGATAAATGCAAGTTGTTGCCAATTTGTAGTGGTCCATATCATGGAGCTCAGATATCCATTGGTGACAGGGGATGATGGAAACCATTTAAGGAATGTAGGCTTCAGGCTTCTTTGCCAATAACTCTTTGGGCACATTAAACACCAACACGCAGAACTCTTTCACATTCTTCTCCTCTTCTTCTTGCAAAACATCCAGAGATTCCTTAATTTGAATAACCCAACTATCTTCATCGATCTTCATTTGAGTAGCTTTAGTGTTGGATTCCATCTTTTCAGGTCGGAGAAAAGGGTCCTGACACAATATAGTCAAGAAAATTTTTGAGATGTATCTGCAAAAGTTGAGTGACTCTGCAGCCTTATATGCACACACTTCAGTGGGTGGTAAGCCATTATTTTCTTTAACAGGAAGGAATATTTTCCCTTGAAATAGCAATTTTCTTTCTATTCAATTAAGAAGTGCATGTAAGAAGTCATCTATTACTATAGTTGACCCTCTTCTTCGGCTTCCTTCCACCGATGGTGGGGCCCTTAGAGCTATGAAGTCCCTGGCTTGAAAGAAGTAATGATACTTCTCTCACTGAATCTTGGAGGGACAGGTGGTGCCCTTAAAGCTACCTCGGTTTGTTGCGTCCTTAGTAAGATGCATTTGAATATTGTGTTTTTTCAGGAAACCCTTGTACATTCTGAAAAGGCTCGTTCATTTTTTCAGTCCCTTAGACCTACCTGGTTTTGTTGTGCAGTTAACTCAGTTGGTAGCTCTGGGAGACTTCTGGTTGCATGGGACCCCAATTTTTTCAATTTGGTACCGTATCTCACTTGTGGTGGAATTCTATTGTTAGGTCTCTATTTAGAAAGCCAGAGACAATTAAACTTATTGAATGTATACAATCCATGTTGGGAGCACAAGCCATTTTGGGAGAAGTTGGTCGCATCTGGATTGCTAAATATTAAGAGTCTTATCGTTGCTGGTGATCTTAACTTGACTTTATCTTCTGATGAAATATAGGGAGGCAATATATTATTGGGTAATTTGGCTTTATTTTTCAATAATTTTTTTCTTACAAAAAAGTTGATCGATGTGGCCCTGGAGAGAAGAGTGCTTACCTGGCATAATGGTCGATTGGGGACTCAGTTTGTAGCCAAAAGATTGGATAGAACATTATTGTCGGAAGACCTTATTGAGGCGGTTGGTATTTATAGAGCCTGGGTGGAATACTTGTTCATTTTCGACCATGCACCGATCCTACTCCAATTAGATCTTCCACTGGTGTATAAAGCCTTCCCCTTCAAGTTCAATCTATTGTGGTCTCAGGAGACTGATTTCTCATTGCTTTTACAGAAGGTGTGGAAAGATCCTAAATATTTTACTAAGGAGGGGAAACAAAAGCGTTTGGTTTGGAAACTCAGAGACTTGAAAATTTTTACTAAAAGTTGGCAAAAGACTCTCCAGAAAAACAAATCGACCTAACTGACTAATCTGGAGCAAGAGATCACATATAGAATCGAGAATTTGGCGGAGGGATCGAGCTCTTCTTTGTTGGAGATGTCACTAGAAGATATGGAGAAGGAAATAAATACTTTACTAAAGGAATCAAAGGAGAATTGGCATCAGCGTAGTCAGGTGATCTGGATTAAGAGTGGTGACCAAAATAAAAATAAAAATCTACAAGTTTGCGAGTTTTATAAGAAATACTATGTATCTGTGGGAAATTCATGGTGACCAATATCTAGTGTACAGGGGACAAGAGAAGATAAAATTAGTAGCATTGAATCACTTTAAATATTTTTATAAGGAGAAGCACCGATTGCAGAGCAGGTTAGGGTGGCTTCTTACTTTCCCAGAATGATTGAGGGCACTGAAGCAGAGGGTTTTTACAAGGCAATTGATAAAGAGGAATTGTTGAAGGTCTTAAAAAACTTTAAAGTGGACAAGAGTCTGGGTCAAGATGGTTGGACAGTGGAGTTCTTTAAGCATCATTTCGAAATTGTGGGGGATGATCTGTTGAATATGGTTGAAGAGTCTAGGAAAAAATGTTTTATACCAGGTGCATTAAACTCTACTTACATTACAGTGATTCCTAAAGTCAATAAACCCAGCCAGTTTGGAGACTTCAGACCGATCTCGCTATGTAACTTAAGTTCTAAAATTATCTCTCAGATTATAACAGACCAGATAAAACATTTTCTATCGAAGTCCCTATCAGAGGAACAACTAGGTTTCATTCATGGAAGGAAGATTCAAGATGCAATTGGTATTGTGTATGAATGTATCCATAGTATTAAAAAGAAAAATACAAATCCCTCATTTTAAAATTGGATTTACAAAAAGCATATGATTTTATTAATTGGGACATGCTCAGAATGATCCTCCTCCAGATAGGATTGGGACAGAATATGACACAATGGATCATCAGTTGTGTGATTTCTTCTACTTTTGCAATGTTGATTAATGGGGAGGCTACTGAGTTTTTTAAGAGTGGACGTGGTATTAGACAAGGATGTCCACTTTCCCCACATTTATTTATCCTAGTTATGGAAGATTTGAGTCTGATGTTGAACAACAACCAAAATGATGGAAGATTGGTCGGTATAAAAGTCTCAAGATCTTTAAATATCTTACATATTCTCTTTGTTGATGATGTAGTCATTATGACTAATGCAAATGTACAAGAATTGTGGGAAATCGATAAGATTCTTAAAAGCTTATGTTCATCCTCACGACTCTCTATTAATGCTTCTAAATCTACTTTTCATCAACGGGGTTTATCTGATTTGGATTTGCTTTCATACCAGTCATTGTTCCCTTATAATTTTATAGAGCTCGATCAGGGCTTCAAGTATCTAGGTTTCTTTATTAATGTGGGTCTTCAACGTAAAGAGGAATGGAGTTGGTTGATCAAAAAGGTGGAAAAAAAGATAAGTAATTGGTGTTACAGGTGGTTATCCTTAGGTGGCAGATTCACACTATTAAAGGTTATTTTAGAGAGTCAACCCATTTATTGGTTGTCACTGACAATGGTTCCTACTTATGTTCTGAAGGAATTGAAAATTTTGATGTATAATTTTCTTTGGCATAGAACAAATGAGTCAAATAATCTTCATTTGTGTCAGTGGGACCAATTAGCTCTTCCCAAATCCTTTAGAGGCTAGGGTATCCGTAATATATTTGATTCCAGTACCTCATTGGTTGCTCATGCACTTTGGATAGTCTTAACAAAACAAGGAATCTGGCATAGAGTCATTTGTGATAAGTATCTTCACGACACTTGAGTAATAAAATGGCTCAGATCATCCTCTTTTACGATTCTTGGGGCGTCCATAATTTGGAGTGGATTGATAAAAGTGATTCATCTTATCACTCATGGTCTGTTTTGGATTTCGGGGAATGGCACCTAGATTGCCTTAGGAAAGGACCGAATCCTAGGTATGGGCAATTCTTCCTTTCTATCTCCAAATTTATTAAATGTGATACAACTCATAAATGTCGAGACACTTGCTCATATTAGTTTGCCCAGAGTAGACCAGATGTCTTCTTTTGATTGGTTCGGAAGTAGAGATTTTGGGCTCACAGGTATTCTGGACCGGGAATGGAAACTGTTTAGAGCAGCTCTCATTGATTCGGGCGTTATCATCACAAAAAAAGAAGATAGTTTAAGGTGGGTAGGAGGGGATACATCGAGCGCTTCCACAGTTAAGAATTTTTATCTGACTATCATTGAATAAAAAAATCTTAACAAGGTGGAAGCCTGACAAAAATCTATCTGGAAGAGGAAGGTTCCTTTGAAGATTAAACTGTTCCTATGGCTAGCATTGAGGGGGGAAATTCTTACTTGGGAATCTTTACAAAGAAGGGGCTGGGTAGGACCTGGGATGTGTCCTCTTTGTAGGGTGGATTCAGAAACAATTACACATCTTTTTATTTCCTGCCCCTTTGCTAGACAGATTTGGGATACTTTGATTCTTAAGTTTAACCTTAAGTGTGGCTAGTTTGGAACTAATTTGGCGGAAGGCATAAAAACTTGGATTGACACTTTGGCATCCCCCCAATTTCCAGCTTATGTTTGTTGGAATATTTTGCATGAAATAAATAAAGAAATCTTGGAATATTCTTGTCCTTCTGTTGTGACTGTGATCTACAAGACGAAGACACTTCTTAGTTTTAAAGCCACAGATAAAAAAGTTAAAATTCCTACGGATCTTTTGATTTCACATAATAGTGTTGATGCATTATCTTGGTTTGATGGGGCAGCTCAACAGGAAGGCAACAAGTGTGGAGCAGGTGGGATCATAAAAACCTCTGAAGATGAAGAGTGTAAGTGGGAATTCAATTGTGGTAATGGAACAAACACCAAAGTTGAGCTTCTCAGTGCATAGGCAACATTCATGCTAGCAAAAAAGCTCACTATTTCTAATATCCAACTGATGGGAGATTCAAAAGTTGTTATAGATTGGCTATTGAACAAAGGCAGACTCAAGGTTGCAGCTTTGGAAGGGTGGAAAATTAGGATGAACGAATGAACAAGCTCTTTCAGGTCTATAAAATATCAACATATTTTCAGGGTTTACAATGTGGAAGCTGATAAGCAATCTAAGTTGGCACTGGAAGTAAGTGAAGGCTATATTTACTACCATTGATGGATCAGTGGAGCGGAGAGACCAAGAAAGCAAATCAGGGTCCACTAGTATTTTGGGGAGTTTTGTTCTAGTCCTTTTTTGTTTTGTTTTTAGAAGTTATGCTTTCGATGGAATGTTCGGTATTGCTACATAGTAAAACAATTTATATGTAATTTAATATGTACTATGCTATGTTATGTACTTTGTATTGGGACTTTTATATATTTTGGAATCTTTTTGGAAAAGATGATGTAGAAGGAATCTCCTCTTGAAGAAATTCGAGAAGAAAAAAAATCATATATTTTAATATAATTGAGCCAAATTTTTCCTGGAAAAAAAGAATCAAATCAATTAACAATTAAATGCAACTTTCTAATACATATATTCAATTAAGAATGAAAGTCAACTTTCTAATACATATAGGCTCGAAGCCATTACAAGATACTCATTATGAACTTTATTCATGTTATTATTGAACCTTTATTCATGTTAATATTGAACCTCGGTGGAGAGGATAACAATCATTCCTCACAGCCATTCAAACTACACTCAATTGACTAACGTAAGCCATTTATATCCTCGAGTTTTTTAATTTCTTACATTAAAAAAAGCATTAAAAAAAGCATTGCGTTATTTCTGTCCCGTTTCCAATTTTGGTTAAAAATTCATTTAAACAAATAAAATCAGCCGTCAATTCATTCACTTCTGGTCTCTTTCAAAGGGATAGTCCAAAGTCCATTCGAGACAATATTGTGTTCAGCTTTTGACCATACTTAATACATCTACATCATCTTTTCCAAAATTTGACCATACGTTAAGAAATTTGAGTGCTTCTGCACGTTCACACCATCCGAATGTCAGTATCGGATGGTGTGAACGTATTGAATTGGTGTGTCGTGTACCGCAACTTTTGCGCGTCCAGACTCGAGAGTCAACACTGACACCGTCACAAATTGTTCGACTGTCCTTAATGAGCCAGGTGACTTTACATCTATACCAAAAGAAAATGTAGATGTGTATGTTCCATCCTAAAATAAAAATAGGTTTTTTCCTTACCATCACACCCCATTCTTCTCATTGCTATTTTTCTTAGCTAAAACATGTGCATGTTTTTCTTCACTAAAACACCCATGTGTTAGCCCATCCTAGAATACAAATAGGATTTTAAATATTCATTTAAATTTATTTTTAAATATTCCAGTGCATGGCCATAAATTGTTTTTTAAAATCCAAACTCCCATGTTCTAAATCCATGAAATCCATACATAAATCCCAATGCAACTTAGAAATTTCTAATGTAAACCCCAAGATAGTGTCCCACCATTGATCAATCGGAATGTTGAGATTCTAATAGAAATGACGAACCTAAGAAATTTGAGATATATTTTTAGGGGCAGAGACCCACTTTCATGGTCAGTTGACTTAATCTCACATGCAGTTACCCAAGAAAATGGGGCAATGTATAATATTGCATTTTATGGACAACATAGCAAACATGCACATGGGTTGGATGATAATAAAACAAAAAAACAAAAAATAGCAAGGACGATGTATTCACCATTTTCATAAACCCTTGTAGATGTGAAATTCCACACATTAATTGATCTCACAATAGTACAACTATCAACCATTTATTGATACAGCGCGATTGGTAAGACAGTACCTTTCTCCAAGTGTTGGGAGGAGGTCTTGAGGTCAAACCCTGCTGGGTCTCCGGAACGAATTATGTAATGGTTGCTATGTAAAATGTTTATATACTGATGAATATAAACGAGAAACTTTCACGTGGAAAAAAAAAAAAAACCATTTATTGATAACTAGATGAATAAGTTGCACATGGTTTTCAATGTGCCACTTCATCACAATAGGAAAATTCCAATATACATTTTGAGAAAAATGCATGGAGAGTTTATTTTGAGAAAATAGGTTAACTATTTTCATTACTTAGAATTTTATGTGGTTAGTTTGGGGATTCCATTAAACTAATCCAATGTGAGCCATCTATTGTAAGTCACCCAAACCCTCCATCCCTATAGGAATTAACCTAAGGGAGATTTTTATCTTGTACAAAAAGTTCTTCCATCAACACAATAAACATTGATGTAGCTGACATGGTTGTTGATACATTGTGACACATTTGTGGAGGAAACAAATTAGTTGAGGCCATCATATCCCAATGGTGTAGGATCATCATCTTATTGTGGGGATGGACCAACATCTGGAAGAGGGGACATACCATCATCTAGTAGTGCTCACACTTGGTATTCACATCCATGCACCTTTTCTGGAAAGACTTTTCATGTTCCTTTGAGAGATATTTCAAAGGATGATTTTTTTAGTAAGGTAAGTAAATTGCTATGTTTACCTTATATTGGATTTATAATTAGTTGAGTAGTTTTGTTCACATTTTTTCCCTTATGGTATATATCTATTGCTAATATATAGTTTTTAAAATTAAATAGTTGTAAGCTTCTCTACAATAACAAAATGTCGATGTGCCCAAGATCACCCCCTCAGATACTACCACCATCAAGGTATTAATTTAGTTGAATTCTTACCTAAAATATGTTTATTCTCAAATACATAATGATAATAGAAATCTCTAATGGTTTGTGTGTAGGTGATTCACTCCACGGTAAGCACACAACCATTGTCTCTTAGGAATACAAATGAAAGGGTGGTCATAGCAAGAGAATGAAAATGTCTTCCATAATGTATAACCTATTCATAGATACTAATTAAATTGATTMATTGCACATGCATTTGTTAATTGTCTAATCRTGTATGTTTKCAACACTAGTCGGAGACATCATTGTGACATCCCCATTTCCCATCTTAGTATACTACATTGACATGCCTCCTAATGGTATAACTATGTCAAATTTGACATGAATGGTTAGCATAGCCAGTTTTATCATGTGTTCAATGGAGGAAACTCACATARAGKTAACCATTAAGATAGATCATATAAAGTATTTTTTTGTGTTGACTTATAAAGTGTTATGACCCARTTCCTTTAAAAWTTATAAAAAGTCAATGAATACAATCCACYTCGAGGGGGAAACCTCCTYTTACAATATATCTAATTTAGAATAAAATATGAGATGAGATAAGATGATCCTAAGACTAGGTCTCCTTGGTATATATATGGGAGACAATGGGTACAATTATAATGAAAGGGTACAATGAAGGGTTCTAGCCAACATACAATTATAAGACTATAAATGTAATAATTCAATATCTAGGGATTAATAAGGGGTTTTACACATAAGATAGGCCTTTGTCTAGGTACTAAGATGCCCCTACCCTTCAAACAAGTGTTTTCCTCAACACCTCAATAATTGTGAGTGTTTTTGCATGAAGAAATCATCTTCCCATGTTGCCTCTTCCACTGGTAGGTTCTTCCATTTGACGAGGTACTCTATAACTGCTCGATTTATTAGTTGCTTAATCCTTGTTTTAAGGATTATTTATGGTTCTAGTATGATTTTCCCTTCTTCATTAATCTCTAGTAAAATAGGTTGGGTTGGGATCTTCTTGTTGATTACCTTCTTTAAGAAAGAAACATGGAAGGATTGGTGTACACATGAGTATGAATGCAACTCCAATTTGTAATCCATACTTCCAACCCTTTACAAAACCTTATAATGGCCATAATATTTTGGGTGCTAATTTTTTGTCCTTCTTTTTTTTCTTGAGGGAGGTTGTAGCTTCACAAATACCCAATCCCCCACTTCAAATTCCCTTTCACTATGATGTTGATCTACTTGTTGTTTCATCATATTTTGTGCCATAACCAAGTTGTCCTTCAATAGTTTGAGAACCTCTTATTGGTTCCCTATGTGGTCCTCCACTGCTTGAGCCTTTATATTCCCTTTCAAGGGTGATGCAATGGGTGGAGGATGATATCCATAAAGTGTTAGAAATGGGGACATTTTTATGAAGTATGGAAGGATGTGTTGTACCACCATTATTCCAAGGGAAACCATTTGACCCATTGTGTATATTTATCATATGAAAAGAAACGAAGATATCCTTATAGACATTTATTCACAATGTCATTTTCCCATCGAATTGAGGATGGTAAGAAGAGTTGTGAGCCAATTGAGTATACAAACAAGAAAATACTTCAGTCCAAAAATTCCAGTGAAAATTGGATCTCTGTCACTTACAATAATCTCGGGAACTCCATGTAGTTTTTGAATTATTTCCATGAATGTTGTGGTTATTCTATCTACTGCAAAAGGATGAGAAAGAGAGTAAAAATGGGCATACATTATCACTCGATCCAGTACTACCATGATGATAGCCTTTCCTTCGAATTTGGGTAAACCTATAATAAAATCCACTGAAACTTGTTCCCAACATTGACTTTGTATAGATAATGGTTGTAGGAGACCTAACATATTGATCATCTCTCCCTTATTCTATTGGAGGACCAAACATTCATAAACAAAATGTTGAACATCAATTTTAAGACATTCCTAGAAAAAATCCTTCTTGATCCCATGCCATGTTTTCAAGAATCCTAAGTCCTCCTATAGGAGAGTTGTGCATTATGGAGGGACCTTTTGTTTGAGTTGGGAATTCTTACATAAATATAGGTGATCATGGTACCATAGAAAATCATTCTTCCATACAAAATTATCTAATGAAATGGGGTACTCATGCAGTTGTTGAATCATCTTGCACACCTCTTGATCTTGCTTCCATTTTATCCTTGCTTCTTTCACCCAATCAGATTGTAGAATAGAAATAACACATAGTGAACCTTAGGTTTCTGCTTCTTTCCTTGAAAGGGCATCTGCCACAACATTATTTTTTCCTTTTTTTAGATAATTTTGAAGTCATAACGTGGAATATTTGTAACCCATTTTTGTTTCTCTTCTGGAGATAATTATTTCTCCAAGAAGTAATTCAAACAATCATGATTTGTTTTTTACTTTCAAGTGTTTTCCTATCATGAAGCGAACCATTTTAGAACTGCATGCAATATGGACGACATTTCTTTTTCATAAATGGGTTTGACTAAGTTTTTTCCTTAAAGTTTTATACTTTCAAAGGTAAGGGGCCTTCTTGATTGCATTTAAACCACACTATTTCCATGGCTTGAGGCATCACACTCCACAATAAATCTTTTTGAAAAGTTTGGTGCGTCCAGGACGAGAGTTGTGCACATAGCCTCCTTAAGTTTTTCAAAAGATTTGGTTTCTCATTTGTTCCAAGAAAATGCTTCCTTTATCAATAATGTTGTTAGAGGTATTGTTAATTTACCATAGTTCTTGACAAAATTGCAATAATATCCTATCAATCCTAAGAATCTTCTAAGTTTCTTCAAGGATTTGGGAATTGGCCATTCCCTCATACATTAAATTTTTTTAGGGTCCACTTTTACACCTTCATGAGATACAATATGACCCAAATATTCAACTTCTTGAAACCCAACGGAACACTTGGAAGGATTTTCATAAAGTTGTTGCTCTTCCAATAGTTGTAATACTCTGTGAACATGTTGTACATGCTCTTTCCAATGTTTGTTGTAGATTAGTATGTCATCAAAAAATACTAACACAAATTTTCGATGGAAGGGATTGAAAATATAATTCATCAAGATTTGAAATGTTGAAGGTGCATTAGTAAGTCCAAATGTCATAACCAAAATTTCATAATGAACTTCATGTGTTCTAAAATATGTTTTAAGAAATATATTATTTCCTTGTTTTGATTTGATGATATCCCGAACGAAGATCCATCTTAGTAAAAAAAAATTCTCCATACAATTAATATAATAATCCATCAATGGAAGAAATAGGAAATTTTTCTTTGATGTTCATTTTGTTGACATGTCTATAATATGGAAACATATTCCATGAACCAACCTTTTTTGTAAACATCACCAATAGGGAATTTGGCTATGTTGAATGGTGTTGGCCTCTAATAATCTGGATTTATGAGCATAACGAAATGAAACACATATTTATAATATTAACATAGATACACAACAAAAAATAACAGAGATATAATAAAACTTGACTTCTATTAAATAAGGAATATGTTGAAACTGTAAAATGCAGACTGAAACAAGCTTGCTAGAATGGTGGCAACTTATCTCTGAGAAGAGATGTGATGTCTACTCTCATTCAAAAGAGGATGATTACAATGAGGCTATGAAATAATTTTTATAATAAACATGAATTCCAAAACCTTATACATCCAAAATCCTAACACTAGGAGTTGAAGCGCCAAACGTCATGTGGGCCCTGTTGGGGTAAGTTGGTACATCAACTTCCCGAGGTCGTAACTTTTTCATACAATCTTTGTTTTATTAGCATGATATCTTGTTGGAAAAGTCGATCTGAGGACTACACCTTATGTTGTCAAAATATGACTCTTCCTATAGTTTTAATGTGGCAAGCCCTAAAAATGTTGTTTATGGCCTCAAAATGGCCCCTGAAGTTCAGGACCCAAAAACTAGGAAAAAACTACCAAACTGAGAAATTGCCAAGAGGAGACAGTTGGAATATATGGGTGTCCATTTATATCCACCTAGATCAATCCTCCTTGCTTAGGAATAAATGGTCTCCATTGCATCGATTTCCCCCATCAGACGAGTAAATTTCTACTAAATTTGGCCTCGGGCAAGTCACTTGGCTTGGTGCAGGAACTTCCCTACTTTGACAACCCAATAAAGATGGATCCTTGTTAAGAACCAAATATCAATATAGCATAGAAAAACCTTAGAATAAGTAATCAACGCCTTGAAAAAAAGAGAAATTAAGATAATAAGCCTCTTCGAGGGGGAAACCTCCTTATGCCCACATAAATGTACAATTACAAGATGATTCAAAATAAAAATGTCTCCTTGGTATATATAGGAGACTAGGAGGTATAATTACAACTAATGGAATAAATCCGACATAAATAAAATAACATTACTAATGTAATATGCCCCAATTAAGGGGTAATGAGTCACTATTTAGGGCTTAACATGCCCCTCCCCTTGAGACAAGTGTTGTCCGCAACACTTGAGTAAATTTGGATGTTTCTGTATAAAAGACTCATCTTCCCAAGTGGAATCTCCAACCGGTAGTTTCCTCCATTTAATGAGATACTCTGAAATGGATCTATTCCTCAGCTAGCAAATTCTTGTGTCAGTGATGGCTTCAGGCTCAAATATGATTTTTCCTTCCTCGTCAAGTTCTTGCAATATAGTTTGAACTAGGATCTTGTCACCTATAACCTTCTTTAGGCATGAAACATGGAAAAATGCATGTACTCATGAAGATGCAGGCAACTCCAATTTGTATTCCATAGTACCAATCTTTTGCAACACCTTATAAGGTCCATAGTACTTTGGTGATAATTTATTATCCTTATTGGCTTGCTTGAGGGACATCTGTTTGTATGGTTATAGTCTTAAAAACACCCAATCTCCCACTTCAAAACTTCTTTCAGTACGATGTTGATCTGCTTGTTGTTTCATGTGATTTTGTGCCATGGATAGGTTGTCCTTTAATATTTGGAGAACTTGTTGTTGATGCTCGATGTGATCTTCCACTGCTTGAACCTTATATTTTTCTTTTAGAAAAGAAGTGATGGAAGGAGGGTGGTATCCATAGAGTGCCATAAATGGTGTCCTTTTTTTTGCAGTATGAAAGGAAGTGTTATACCACCATTTTGCCAAGGGTAACCATTTGAACCATTGTGTTTGTTTATCAGAGATAAAGAAACGAAGGTAGCTTTCCAGACATTTGTTGACTATCTCGGTTTGTCCATCAGATTGTGGATGATAGGATGAGCTATGAGTCAATTGAGTACCCAAACAAGAAAATAATTCTATCCAAAAATGTCCAGTGAAGATGTGATCTCTGTCACTTACAATAATCTTTGGGCTGCCATGTAGCTTTTGAACTGTTTCCATGAATGCGGTGGCAAATGTATTGACTTTGAAGGGATGAGAGAGTGCACAAAAGTGTACGTACTCGGTCAGTCTATCAACAATCACCATGATGACACTCTTTCCTTAAGACTTCGGTAACCCTGTGATGAAATCCATGGAAACCTCCTCCCAGTGCTGACTTGGGATGGCTAATGGTTGTAAAAGACCCGGGGTCTTAATTGTTTCAACATTATTTTGTTGGCAAACCAAATATTCTACCACAAACCTTTGAACATCAGTTTTAAGTCCATCCCAAAAAAAATTCTTCTTGACCCTATGGTATGTTTTCAAAAATCCCGAGTGCCCTCCTACTGGAGAGGTGTGCAATTCCAATAGTACCTTTTGTTTGAGTTGGGAGTTATTACATAAATATAAGTGATATTTGTACCATAGTGAATCATTTTTCCATGTAGATGTATCTGATGCACCGGAATCTTGCTGCAACCTTTGAATGAGAATCCACACTTTTTCGTCATTTTTCCATTCATCCCAGCTTGATTCTATTATCCAATCAGGTTGGATGATCAAGATAGCATAGAGAAAGGCCTCAACATCTTCATCCTTTCTTGAGAGTGCATCTACCACAACATTTTTCTTCCTTTTTTTATAGACGATTTCAAAATCATAACCCAATATCTTGGTTACCCATTTTTGTTGTTTTTCTAAAGATAGTATTTGTTCCAAGAAGTATTTAAGACTATCATGATCTGTTTTGACCTTAAAGTGCCTACCTATTAGGTAAGGACGTCATTTCTTGAATGCATGTAGTATTGCCATCATTTCCTTCTCATAAATGGGTTTGTGTAAGTCCTTTCCCTTGAGTGTTCGACATTCAAAAGCTAGGGGCCTTCCTTCTTACATTAGGAAAACACCAATTCCATTTCTCGAGGCATCACATTCCACAATAAAGTTTTTTGTAAAGTCTGGAGTGGTCAAGACAAGAGTTTTTCACATGACCTCTTTAAGTTGTTCACAAGTTTTAGTTTCTTCTGGAGTCCATGAAAATGCATCCTTCTTAGTTAGTGTCGTTAAAGGTGATTCTATTCTTCCATAGTGTCAAACAAACTTGCAGTAGTAACCTGTCAAACCCAAAACTCCTCTAAGATTCTTCAATGTTTTGGGAATCGGCTAGTGCATCATGGACTTAATCTTGTTAGGGTCTACCTTGACACCTTCATGAGATACAATATGACCCAAATACTCTACCTCCTTCACTCCAAAGAAACATTTGGATGGTTTGGCATATAGTCGTTGCTCCTTTAGTAGTTGTAACACCTTATCAACATGTCGGACATGATCCTCCCAAGACTTGCTATAGATTGGTATATCATCAAAAAATACTAACACAAGTTTTCGAAGGAAGGGCTTGAAAATGAAATTCATCAACCCTTGGAATGTGGAAGGTGCATTTGTAAGGTCAAAAGGCATGAAAAAAAATTCATAATGGCCTTCATGAGTTCGGAATGATGTTTTTGGGATATCTTCTTCCTTCATTCTAATCTAGTGATACCCTGAACAAAGATCCAACTTTGTGAAACATATTTCTCCATGTAGTTCATCTAACAATTTATCAATGACGCGAATAGGAAACTCGTCTTTAATAGTGATCTTGTTGAGTTCTCGATAATCTGGACACATACACCATGATCCATCTTTCTTGAATACCATTACCACTAGTGCAGAGTAAGAACTTTGGCTAGGTACAATAATGCCAGCCTCTAACATTTCTTCAACCATGCGCTCAATTTCACTCTTCTGGGCATAAGGGTATCTATATGGCCTGGTGTTAGGAGGGACACTCCTAGGAATTAGGTGAATATCATGATCATGATTTCGAGTGGGTGGAAGACCTTTGGGAATATCTTCAAATACTTTTGAATGCTTATCAATGATCCCTTGAATATCTAGAGGAATAGATGTCTTGGATGGTTGAACATCTAGTGAGCATAGTTGTGCAATAACACATTGATGCCCCTTTTTCAATAATTTTGGCATGCCATTAGAGCTTATCACCTTACCTGGTTTCCCTGTGATACCTCTTAACTCAATTTATTTTCTTTCCAATGAAAATTTCATGAAAAGTTCTTGAAAATTAAAAGCCACTGTTCCTAATGATTGTAACCATTGGATTCCTAGTACAACATCAGCACCACCCATGGGTATATAAATCATTGGACTATTCATTACATATTTCCCCATAGTAATATTGATCTTATTGCATTTTCTTGAGCAATTGATAGTTCCTCCATCTACAATCATTACTTGAAACTATGGTGCTGGATATACAAAGAAATTTAGATCTTTGGCTAATTTATAGTGAATAAAATTATGAGTACTGCCAAAATCAATTAGGACTATTACCTTTTTCTTTTTGATATATCCTTCTATCTTGAGGGTTTGAGGAGTGCTAATTCCAGCCAATGCATTACACAATATCATGGGAGTCAACTCTTCAGACGAAATTGATTCTACGTTTTCATTTGGAGATGGTTCTTGTTCTTGTTCTTCTTCCTCTTCACAATCTATGTAGAATAATTTCTTCTCACCACACTTATGTCCCTTACTGTACTTGTTGTCACA
>ML795792.1:338786-349609 GCA_009831015.1 Picea engelmannii
TTCACAATCTATGTAGAATAATTTCTTCTCACCACACTTATGTCCCTTACTGTACTTGTTGTCACAATTAAAGCATAAACCTTTTTCTTTTCTTTCCTCCAATTGTTGAGGTGTCAACCTTGTAGGTTGAGGTGTTTTAAAAGGAGCATTATTCTCTCTATACCTGTTAGGCTTGATCCTTCTAGTAGCCATAACCATATTTTTACTTTCAACATTTCTTGCCACCCTAAATGCATTCTCCAATGATTTGGGTTCCCAAAGGCGAACCTCATGTTGAATGTTATCCTTTAAAGTTCCTATGAATACATCAATCAAGTGCTCATTTGGAATATATGTTACCTTTATGTTCAATCTTTGGAAGTTCTCAATGTGCTCTGTAATTGAACCCTTTTGCTTGTGATTTATCAATTGGCTAAAGAAGGTATTTCTCCTTGTATCCTCATAGTGTGCTATCATTTCTTCCGTGAAAATTTTCCAAGTGACGACTGATTTGTGAGAACAAATCCATCTATACCATACAAACTGATTGGGTTCTAAATATAAAGAAGCAATTCGTACCTTTTGTGTATGTGGCACATTATGTAGATCAAAGAATTGCTCCATCTGAAGTATCCATGTGATTGGGTCATTGCCATCAAACTTCCTCATATCGATCTTAGGAATGTGGTTTGTCTTCAACCCAAAGTTGGAGTTTCTCCATTCTTGATTCATCTTCCTTGTTTCCTCATCATGAATTTCATGGGACACATTTTTAGTTTCAGGTGTCTTCTCTATTAGAAAATTTTCATTCCTTCCATGATCTCCCTTTTTAAACCATCCATCTTAGTATCCATTATTGTCTCCAATTTAGCTTCAGTTGAATCCATCATCCCTTGTAGTTCATCTTTTGTCACTATCTTCTTTTGTAATTCATTTATGTCCCTATGCATTTCTTCACCTTTATCACGAGTCCAAGTAGGACTTTCTAGAGGCTTATTTGGTGTAGAAGTTCCCTTTTTGGGTGGCGTGTTGGCCAAGTATCACTTTTGAACCTTGATTTTGAGGTGGTTCTGCAAGACAATCTTTCTTCTACTGTATATCCAAAGTTTCAGCCCTTATGGTTATGAAAATTTATTTTTTGTAGTTCTCTGATATTTCTTCTCTGTAATGCCACAGTTTTGATCAAGATTGGATTTTCCAAGTGGAATTTATGGTAACTTCTCCACAACTTGATGATTTTTGGCCTTTCCAGGAGATCTCACTTGTATAGCGTGCCCCGTACAAAATAATTGATATTAAAGTCTGAAACTCGTACCCAAAATACTATAGACTCTCCAATATCCAATGCAAATAGTCTCACTCAATTTGGATACTCTATGAAGAAGTTATTATAGTTTTACCTGGAACACCTTCTTGAGAATAGTCAATAGGACTAGGCAGATACCCTATGTTCCACAGGTTGTATCTACAAATGTAAGATTACCTAGAACCTGAACTTTTTACCACAGGTACCTTACTAATTTTTGGGAATATCCTCCGAAGTTCAGGGTCTGAAACGTTACATAAATTGTTTTATAGTGAAAATTCCGTAATGACTCGGTTCAAGATGATTCCAGATCCCTATATTACACATGTTGTATATCCGAAAGTATAATGCCTCAGGAGTTGAAATTTTAACCCAACGTACCTTGATCTGTCTACTAAATATCCTCCAAGAGGTTCCTTCTGAAATTTTGTAGAAAACTTGTTATAGATAAAATTCCACAGTGTCTCAGATGTAGCAGCGAAACCCCAAGACCTTGAGCTCTGATACGATATGTTAAGAACCAAATATCAATATAGCATAGAAAAACCTCATAATAAGTACTCAATGCCTTGAAAAAGAGAGAGATTTAGATAATAAGCCTCTTCGAGGGGGAAACCTCTTTATTCCCACATAAATGTACAATTACAAGATGATTCAAAATGAAAATGTCTCCTTGGTATATATAGGAGACTCGGAGGTATAATTACAACTAATCGAATAAAGCCGACATAAATAAAATAACATTACTAATGTAATATGCCCCAATTAAGGGGTAATGAACCACTATTTAGGGCTTAACAATCCTCTATTGGTGAGTTCCATTGAACTGTGTGTCCATGATATGATCATTGGATGCCTATTCCATGTAGTTAGGGTTGATATCTATTGGTGTCAATTGTTCTGGTATCTCTAAGGTGTCCAATAATGGTGGAAAATATGGCCAAAGGAGGTATACATTAAATATTGGATGCAAGCCATGGAAGGGTGGAATTTTTAGCTCAAAAGAATTATCACCCATAGCCTTGGTGATGTTGTAAGGTTGGTAGGGGAGTGGAAGAAGCTTCTAATGGGGTCCTGTAAGGAATTACTTTTGCAAGTACAACCAAAATTTATCTCCCACTTGAAACTTGTGTCACACTCGATGTTGATCTTGGTGTTGCTTGTACTTGGCAATGGACTTCTGCAAAATATCATCAACCTATTGGTGTATTTGTTGGATATGATCAGTGAACCTGGTAGCTTTGTCGGCTTCAGTTTGAGCATGGGACGAGTCTTTCTGGGTGGCTGTATGGGGTAGCGCAACATCCATGGGACCCAATGGTTGAAATCCCAACCCAACCTGGAAGGGGTTGTGGCTGGTTGAGCTATGTAGTGCTCTGTTGTATATTTGTTGAACATAGGGAAGGATCTGATCCCATGTGTAGGGATGCTTGTAATTGTACATGTGCAAGATATGCATGATCATCCGATTGACGACCTCGGTTTGACCATCCATCTAGGGGTGGAATAAAGTGGATTTTGTGATCTTGGTGTCCAATAATGACCAGAGTCTCGACCAAAATGTGTTGAGGAACCGACTATCATGATATGAGACGATGGTTTTTGGCATCTCAAAATGTACCCATACTCATTTGAGGAAGAGATTGCCAGCGGTCTCTGTTGTGATTCTCTTCTTGCAGGCAGCCATAATCACCATTTTAGAAAAATGATCAAACACCAAAAAAACGCAGTCATTTCCCTTATTGGTGGAAGGAAGGCCCAGAATGTAATCCATCGATATGGATTCCCAGGGCCTTTTAGGAGTAGGAAGAGGGGTGTACATCCTTGTTTTCTTAATGGTTGGTTTGGAAATGGTGCAGGCAGTGCAAGACCTGATATACTTAACAACATACTATCAAAGTTTCGGCCAATATAAATGTTGCTACGATGCTACCATTGTCTTTTCAACACCAAAGTGTCATGCCACTTGACTGTAGTGGGCTTCCCAAATCATCTTCCTCGCTCACTTGATGGAAGGCAGAGATGGCCCAGATGGCACAACAACCCATCCTGAAGATGGAAGTCAGTGAAAACTATGTTTTGTCCCAACATTTGGTAATTTGTGGATAAGTCATGATCACTATCAGAGTTGGGGCCACCTGGAGGTCTCGTGGTTGCAATAATTTAGCACCGTGGTGAATTTTGCAACTAGAGGGTGGTTGAGGCAATCAACGATGCAATTTTTGCTTCTCATATTATACTTGTTGTTGATATGGAACTGCTACAAGTATGTGGACCACTTCTGATGATGACTATTCTACAATTCTCCCTGTGTCTGCATGAATTGCAACGACTTATTATTGGTGCAGATGATTGTCTCCTTCCCAAGAATGTAATGCCTCCATTGGCAGCATGCTTTCACAATGGAGTGCATTTATTATTTGTAGGTAGGGTACTTACGGACAACATCTGATAGTGTCTCACTATGATAGGCCAGAGGGTTTTCGTGTTGACTGAGAACTGCACCCACAACATAGTCTGAAGCATTTGTCTTGATCTCAAGGGGTTGTTGCAGGTTAGGTAATGGGATCACTAGGGATGAACACAAGTGTTTCCTCAAATCATCAAATGATTATTGTTGCGAAAATACAAAAATGAACTTTTCCTTAACACCACCCCTAGTTACTTGGATAAGGGCCCATGCAATATGGGAGAATCCCAACACAAACCTGTGATAGAAATTGGCAAGGCCTGAAAAGCTATGAAGCTCAGTGAGTGGGGTTGGGGTTGGCTAGTCACAAATCACCTAGATCTTAGCAATATCAACATGCACTCCATGTTCATCAACAATGTAGCCTAGGTATTATACCCTATCCATGCCGAAGGAGCATTTTTCCAAATTTGTGTATAACTTGTGTTGTCGTAGAGTGTACAAAACCTAATGAATATGTTGCAAGTTTTCCTCCCAAGTCTTGTTGTAGATGAGGATGTCATCCACATACACCACCAAAAAATAATTGGTGAAAGGAACCAAGATATCATTCATCATCCTCATGAAAGTTGTTGGGGCAGTCATCAAACCAAAGGGCATGACCAACCATTTGAAAAGACCTTCTTTGGATTTCAAGGAATTTTTCCATACATCAGTCTGCTCTATTGGGACTTGATGGTATCCAAACTTCAGATCAATCTTACTAAAGTATTTGTCCCCCTTGATCTGGTCAAGGAGATCATCGATTCGGGGAATCAAGTACCGTTTCCTAACTACCATTTTATTTAGGGCTAGGTAATCGATGCAGAGTCACCAGGTCTTGTCTTTCCTCTACAAAATTATGTTTGGGATTCCACATGGTGATGAGCTCGATCGGATGTGCCCATTTTGGAGCATTTCTTGGATCTAACGCTTGATCTCCTCATTTTCTAATAGAGAGCGATGATAGACAAAACCATTGGGTAGTGGTGCACTGGGGGTCAGATCGATTGGATGCTTGACTTGATAGTGTAGAGGTACCCCAGTGGCTGAGGTGAAGATGTATTTTTATTCTTCCACAACCTTATCCATTTGCTTTTGTTGCATGGAGAGATCAGTCGTAGAGGCCATGGATGTGGGTGAAACCTTTCAGTCACTTTGAGAAAGAATCACAAAGAATACAAACTTCCTGGTCTGAGAGATGACCTTCTTGCATTTCTTGGCAGAGATCAAGGAAATGGCAGTAGGTCAGACTACCTCGGGTATCATCTACAATTTCCTTTTAAAGTTTATAATAACATTGTGAGGCATAGACTCATATATAACATGGAATTTCCATAAATAAGGTTGGCCCAAAAGAACTTCACAAACTTCAAGGGGAGAAACATCACACAGTACCTCATCTTTGAAGATCTTGATGTCGTAGGGAAGGAGACATCGTTGGCTGATGTGAAGATCGCTTCCTTGGCATAGCCATCTGATGGTGTATGGATGTGGGTGCAGTGTTGTTGGAAGGGATAGCCTCTTGATGACCTCTAGTGAGATGAGGTTCTTCTGGATACCACTATCAATGATGAAGTGTAGTGGAGTACCCTTCACCCACATTTCTGAATGAAATAGACACTCTCCTTCCTCTGGCTCATCAGGTTCAGTGGGTTGGATCTTGGTGGTAGCAATGATGGCACTGGGTTCCACTTCAATAATCTGTCTCCCCTTTCCTAGTTATTAATCTGAGTCAGAATCCACATCTATTTTAGAGGATTTTACCTCTGCCACCAATGAATTCTTTTAGAGGCAATCAACAGTGTTATGCTAGGGGCTCTTATGGAAGTCGCACCACTTCCTAGTGTCCTTCTTCATCTCCCCATTGTCATTATTTGTTTGCAGCTTAGACTGGTTTTCCTGAGGCTGTCCATATTTTATTTTCCCTTTCTTTTGCGAGTTGGGGTGCCCTTTCCCTGCTTCTTCTATGAGGGGTTCCCAGACCCAAACTTCCATGTCTTTTGTTTAAGCTTCTGCACAATTTTGATAGCATATCGATAGGCTGCACCCAATGACGATATGTAAAAAAAATCCATTTCTTTCTAGATGTATCTATGCAGACTAACATGGTATTTGAGCACCACATGACATGCAAAATATTTGATACCCATATTGTTGCACAAGGTATGGAAGACATTGGGGAAATATGGCACTTTTTGGTCTCTTTCCTATCACAGTGTGGTCCATCTTGTATACAAGTCATCATAACTTCCAACAGGGTAGTATTGTTCCTTAATAGTATCCCTGTAGGAACGTCAAGTGGGTGACACTCCAAATAATGTGGATCCCTCTATTTCCTTTTCCTCAAAGAAATTCTCCCACCAATATTTGACATGGGGGGTGGCCTTTAAGATAACAAATGTAATCTTTTCCCTATCAGAAAATTTGTGGACAAAAAAATACCCTTCTAGAAGGTATTACCATTTACCTACGACATCCACATCTATTTGACCTTCAAATATACAAATATAAAAATTGATCTATACCTTGAAGGGGGCAGTGGATCTAATTGAGGTAGACGTGTCGCTTGTCAGCATCCATCGAAGGATTTGCGCAATTATGTCCATCATCTCGTTCCTCTGTCGCTCAAGGGATTCCTCAAGTAACATTTTGAAATGATCTTTTGTCCCATCGTATTTATTTTTGCCTCTCATGGAATTTTTCCTCGGAATGCGAGATCAGTTGTCCTCAAGATAAACAAGCTTGAGACCCAACTCTCTATACCCTGACCTCTTCGGGGACATGCACTAAAAATGACAAGGAGCAAACAACTTTGATACCAATGATCTTGATTTATGAGCAGAACAAAATGAAACATATATTTATAATATTAACACAGAGACACGGTGAATAATAAAAGAGATACATAAAACTTGACCTCTATTAAATAACAAATATGTTTAAACTATAAAATGCATACTAAAACAAGATTTCTAGAATGATGGAAGCTTATATCTGAGAAGTGATGTGACGACTACGCTCATTCGCGAGAAGATGAGTACATTGAGGCTCTAAAATAATTTTTACAATAAAAATGAATGCAAAAACCCTAGACATACAAAAACCTAACCCTAGGAGATGATGCGCCATAACTCATGTGGGCCTTGTTGGGGTAAGTTGGTACATCAACTTCCTGGGGTCGTAACATTTGCATATGATCTTCGTTTTAGGCGCAAGATAGCCCGTTGGAAAGGTCTATCCAAGGAATAAACATTATGTCATCAAAATATGACTCTATATACAATTTGAATATGGAGAACACTAAAAATGTTTTTTAGGGTCTCAAAACAACCTTAGAAGTTCGAGAGTCGAAAACTAGGAAAACACTTCCAAACTTCCAAACTGCCAAGATAAGTGAGCTGGAATATGTGGCTGACCACCGATATCCACCTGGATCATCTAACATTTCTCGTATCACATGCTCAATATCACTATTTTGTGCAAATGGACACTTGTAAGGACTAATTTTAGGTGGTAGACTTCCTCATTCCAAATTAATAACATGGTCATGATCTCGAGTATGTAGAAAACCCTTAGAAATTTCACCAAATACCTTGAAATGATTGTTGATAACTATTTGGAGATCTAGTGGAGCATAGGATATATATGTTTGAACATCAAGTGAGAAAAATTGTGCAATTACACCCTAGTGTCCCCTTTTGAGTAATATTGTCCTGCTATTGGATCTTATCACGTTAGAAGGTTTCTGTTGGATACCTCTAAGCTCAATTTCATTTCCATTTGAGGAAAATATCATGAAAATATATTCAAAATCAATGGCCACTATTCCCAATGATTTTAACCATTCGACCCCTAATACAACATTAGCACCACCCATTTGGATGGAAATCATGGGGCTACCCCAAAAATACTCCCCCATGTTGAGCTTAATGGTATTTCATTTTCCTGAAAAATTTATGGTACCTCAATTTGCAATCATTACTTGAAACTCTAGTGTGGTATATACAAAGAAATTGAGATATTTTTCCAATTTGTAATTAATGAAATTATGGGTACTACGAGAATCAATCAATAATGTTACCTTTTTCTTTTTGATGTATCCTTGTATATTGAGGGTTTTTTGAGTACTCATGTTATCCAATGCATGACAATATATTGTTGGGGCAGTCACTTCTAGATCTAGATTTTGTGGTGGTTCCAATTCATGATATTCACAGTTTATGTAGAATAATTTCTTCTCACCGCATTTATGCCTCTTACTGTACATGTTCTCCCAATTGAAACATAGTCCTTTTTCACTTCTTTCATCCATTTGTTGATGTGTCAACCTTGTTAGTTGAGGTACGATTGTCTTGTGAACCCAAAAATGATCTTACTCCTTGTGTATTCTCCAATGGTAGAATTATGTGTAGCCTTATTCTTGGCTTGAATATGATGAGAAAATTGCATAGATTCCTTAATATTTCTAGGATGTCTTAAGAAAAAATCACGTTTAATGTCTTCCTTTAATCAACTTATGTAAGATTCCAACAAATTTTCATCACTTATGTCATCCACCCTTGTGGCCAATACTTGAAATTATGAATTATAATCTTCAATATCACCTAAGTGTTTGATTCTTGTCAATTGATTGAAGTAGTCATGTTCCTAAATTCTCCTAGATTGTGCTTCTAAGTCTATTTTAAATAAACCTCAAGTATAATCATAAAACGAGGTCTTCTTTTTAATTACCCATTGATACCGTTGACATGGTTTTATCTCAAATTTGAAAGTTGCTATGTGAATCCTTTTCTTATCATCCATAATACTATGAAGTTCAAAATATTGCTATATTTGGTTCACCTAGGTAAATACCTCTATTCCATAAAAAAATATTTAATTCAATCTTAGGAAACTTGAATCTAGGACCCCCACCATAATCAATTGCACTATTAGAGTTAAATTCACATGAGAATTTCTTATTATATTTATCGGTAAGTGCTTCAACCTGAATACTACCTTTCTTTTCATGAGTTCATTGCATTTTAATATCTCCTTCAAGGAGTCTCTTATATAGAACATGAAATATCATGGAAGACAAGGAATTTTTCAATTCTTTCATGGATTTTTGTATTTCTTCTTTATTTTCATCCATATTTTCATTCATCTTATTTTTCATTTCATGCATATTTCTTTTCATATTTTCATCCATATTATGTTTCATTTGTTCCATATTTATTTTCATCTCTTCCCTATTTGCATTCATCTTGATTTTCATGTCATTCTTATTTCCATTCATATTCTTATCTACTTGTTCCCTACTTTATGTGATCTTCTTTTCCATGTGTTCCCTACTTCTAGTGATCTTCTTTTCCATTTGGTGATAAATCTATTGTATTTAATATTGAGTCATGGTTGATATCTCTTAAGTCTTAGTTGGTGAAGTACATTTTGGAGGATAATTTGGATCCGTTTGAGAAAATAATAATTCTCCTCTTTTTCCTCTTTATCACAAATTTTGAATCACCAAAAACAGATTTTCCAGTAAAACTTTATGCCAATTGTAAGTTGTGTACCTTTCAAATCATTAATTAGGAGTTTGTCCTCCTAGTTAGCCTTCTGTAATGTCATAGGTCTAACAAAAAAATTGATGTGCCAAGTGAAAGTTAAGGTAACTTTCCCAAACCTTGAATATTTTTAGACATTTTTAGAGAGAGGACTTGTACATAATTCTATGTGTCCAATATTTAATACCTGGTTCTAAAATTTCGACAACCTATACAAAGATATCTCTCCTTAGTCTCCACCAAGCTTCACTATTTGAAAACTCCCAGAAAAAGAGTTATAGAGAAAATCCAAAGATGACTAGTTTAAAACTAAATTCAAGATGAATCAACAACCATATCTTCCATAGGTTATATCTCTAAAATTATAATGAACCAGAAGCTAAAATTTGTTCCACATGTACCTTGATATGTTTTCTAGGTAACCTATAATTTTTTTCTATTTGATTCAGCCGAGAAACAAATTTATAGAAAAAATGATAAGTTGACTCTCTTGGAGAAGAAAATCCCTTGGATCAATGCTCTGATACCAAATGTTATGATCTAACACCTTAAAAAATGATAAAGAATCAATGAATGCAGTCCACTTCGAGAGGAAACGTCCTTTTACAATATATCCAATTTAGAGTACAATATGAGATGAGATAATATGATCTTAAGAATAGGTCTCCTTGGTATATATATATATATATATATATATATATATAGAGGAGACAAAGGGTACAATTATAATGAAATGGTACAATGAAGGGTTCTAGATGAAAAACAATTATAATGCTATGAATGTAATAATTCCATATGTAGGGATTAATAAGGGGTTTTACACATAACATGGGGATTTGTCTAGGAATTAACATAAATTAATGATTTATATGGACATTGTTGTAACTCTAGTGATTATAAAACTCTTGACATGGAAAAATTATTATTTTTTTCACAAAAATGAGTTTCAAGGATTTAAAGGGAAATAAATTGTCGAAATCATCAGCTTAAAGTCAAATCAAAATATGCTAGGTGTAAATATTAATGAGATATAATATAAGGCACATGTTATTAGCATGTTTTTAAGATGAAAAACTAAAGTGAATAGTTTCTAGATCAAATAGTTATAAATGAAGTTGATCAATGGCTCGGTTTGATTACAAGAGTTTGTGATTGAGGTATGTTAACTTGATCTCAAAGTCCCATAACCTATTACCACCCACCATCCACGTGATATTCTATGATAGGTTACATGACTTTGAGATTAGGCTCAAAACCACAATATCGAAATCTCATAAACCACTTGTTGTTTTTCACATTCACTCTTACCACCTTTCCACACATTGGGTTGTTAGAAATAATAATAAAAATAAACAAAAAGATGGAATGTGAAAGGTGTATTTTTAACTCGGACAAACAAGTAGACAATGAAAAATAAAAACCATCAAATTTATTTTTATTTTACATACTACATGAGAAAACTCTAGTCGATCCAAAGTCAAATATTAACTAGGATTTCCAAAAGATAAACAATTCTTAACAAAAAATCTTCGCATCAATT
>ML795792.1:350357-365208 GCA_009831015.1 Picea engelmannii
ATATTAGAATAGATTCAAGTTTTGAATCTGAAGAGGAATAAACTAAGAGGCATCGTTTGGGTAAATCATTTCTTGAAAGATCAGTAATTTCAATAACCAAAATTGCATCATCTAGTGATATTGTACACAAGGAATCAAGAAGAATGATTTTAGGGGGTAAAGTTTCAAAACAAGTCTTAGTTAGAGGGAAAAATGGATATTTTTACATAGATGAATGTGGATGTGTTTTCCTGACATTCATCAACAAAGTGATTTGGGTAAATATGTGAACATATTTTTCTTTCAAATAGAGACCAAATTTCTTTCGAATATGGAAATTTCCAAGTAATCTTGAATTGTTGATCATGAAAACCCAACCAGTTTCCAATCAACTTCAACTCTCCAGTTCTTCATCATGAAAGTATAATGGGGATATTTTCTCTTTGAAATAAAAGAGAAGAAATAAAAAAAAGAGATACTAAAAGAAGGAAAATAATTATGCCAAGATTCTCACTAAATAGTGCTATGTCTCATCCCCATTCATCACTTCACCGAATATAAAATAGAGATGATATTCCCAAGATATGCCATTTGTCTCCCACATATTGTTTCCCCATACTTAGACTTTTTTTCATTTTCCTCATTCTCCACTCTCCACACTTTACACATATCCATTTTTCCTTATTTCTACTTTACTCTCCTTCCTCACTACTCTCCACACTTAGACATTTTCTTCACTACTCTCCATACTTAGATATTTTTTCAATCAACCACACCATTTCCATACTTCATCATTTCCATACTTCACCATTTTCACATTTAACCATTTCCATACTTAACCCATTTCCATTTCGATTATTCATTTCCACGTTTATTTTCATAATTTATTTCCATTTTCCATTTCCACTTATTCATTTTCATTATTATTTTCCATTTTCCATTTTTCTTTTCCTATTTCCAATTTCCTCTTTAAAATTTCCTTTTTCCATTTTATACACTTCATATTTCATTCCCATTTCCTTACTTCCATGTAACCCTACTACTTACATCCCCAACATTGTAGTCATTTTTCATGACTTGCCGCATTTTATTCTTTCTACACTTAGTCAGTTTTATGCCTTGCGAGAATAGTGGTGTGGAAGTCCAACATATTCTAGACTCATAATTCCTCATATATTGTGTCCCACACCCACAATCCCACAACCCTCAATTTTCACCTCTATCTTCTGTGTTACCCAAATTGCACCCTTTATGACTTATTGATTTTACTAGGTTTTACACTATGTTTTTACTGAGTCCTATACTTAGTTGTTTTTTGAATGCATTGTGAGAGATAAACATACTCCTATATCACATGAACGACATCCATATCCTTTCCTCTTACTTAGTCTTCCTTTTCTCTTAATTAGTCTTTTTACCAAGTTTTATAACTAGTTTAATCTCAGCCTTTTTCCCAAGTTCTATCTCATGTCTTGTGTCCTGTATCCTACACTTAATTTATTTTTCACATTGTGGATGTCAGAGTAAGTAAATTTCACATTTTTCATCTCCCCATGTCTTTTGTTCTTCATCATTTCCTCCTACTTAGTATTCCTTTCCTCTTACTTAGTATTTTTACCAAGTTTTATCTCATTCTTTTTACCAGGTTTTATTTATGTAATCCCACCTTCACCACAATCCACTCTCCATTCCCCTTTTTTCACCTCATACTTAGTCATTTTTACCAATTTTTATCACCTCACCTTCCTCCTTTACCTTTTAATTATTGTAACTCCACAAACTCTTCATTTTAATTTTTTATTGATTTTTATCCCCTCACCTACCTATTTTACCTCTGCATTCTTGTAACTCCACAAGCCCTTCATTTTATTTTTTTAATATTATTTCCTATCCTAAGTTTCTTCCCCTTTTTCGTTGACCTACCATATTGGGACACGCGGAAATGACATGGACCCTATCCCTGGGTGACATTTGGAAATTAGGTGGACCTACCCCCAGGTGATACATAGACTTCACATGTCAGGCAGTCACAGGTTGATTGGGAATTGACTGGGCATTGATTGGGCAGTGGCTAGGCAATCAAAATATTACCAAGGAATGAATTTTTCTAAGGCACAAGAGCTACATTAAGGATTCCATATGTTTCTTTATTTCACCCATGAAACATAAGGGATGCATATTCATTATAAACACTAATTATTCACCCTTGTTATAGTCCAAAAATTCCACACCTATGCATCGAAGACATTGTCTTATCCATTTGCATCCTTTTCCAAATAATAATGCTAAGGTTTCCTTTAAAAATCATTTTTTTGGATAATGTACACAACTTGTTGCACTATTATCTTGGGTACATATGCATGATGAATGCTAGTTATCCCACATACATATGCTTGTTGCATGCTAGTTAGCCCAAGTTTACTTCCAAAAAATTCAAAAAATATAAAATTGCACGTATTTCGATGGAGTTTACGGGCTATGGAGGGTTTCCTAACCATTCTACCCCCTGTAGCCCGTCCCTGAACCAAATAAACATATTTTATCATATAAAAATAGGTCTTGGGGAGTCATTTAGACATATGAATAAGAGAATAAGAAAATTATGCCAAAATCATTTCCCTCTCATTTCCCAAGTTTTGCAACTTGCTCTGATTTTTATCCTCAGATTTCCCTTCTAGCCATTCTCTCTATGAAACCCTTCATTCTTCCATTGATGGAATGTTGGTTGTGAGAATTCTATGTGGGATTGGTGAACTTGGAGCCACAATAGAGGAGCTCAGACTTGGTTCATAGAGTGATGTCCACAAGCAAAGGTTGTAACCTTTCATCTTGTATATGAATAAAATAGATTATATTTGTCCCAAAACCTTATGTGTACATTTTCTTATCTATTTGATCATTTACATCTATATTTAATATTTTAAGTGATTACTAGAGATTGTATATGCTGTTGTGTTGTATTCTTATCCCCTTCCAAGTCAACTTTGGCAGGAGATCTGTGATATAAGAGGAAACAACAAGTGGAAGAGGTCTACATAAACCGTAAGGATTCAAGGTTATCTTATTAACCTTCTCTTCCCTCTCTCTCATCACTTAGTCTAGATTTTTTTGGGGTAGATTAGAGATAAGTATGTCTTTTAAGGTATTTATCGCTCTGACTATTCCTTAGACCCAATTTAGGGGGAATTTCCCCATAGCATAATTGGTGACTCCGATGGGGAGTCCCTCTAGGGTCTTAGTGGGAGATCTTGTTTTGGTTTGATTTTTAGTTGTTTCTAAGTTTTTTGAGTGTTCTGAGTCAATTTGGGTCTCTAGTCACCTTCTAGGTGCTTAGTAGCTTCCCTTTCCCAAGTTGTCTGTCCAAAAATTTTCTTGTTTTGAAAATTTACAGAGGTGTATGCATTCTATTCTCTGTACAACACACATACATATGTGTACTACTTTATAATCAACCCACGTACATACACAAGATGATTGTGCACAACACACATCTCTGTGGGTTTGGAGAATTGTTTCAAAAGCTTTTCCTTTTTCCATTTGAAACTTGTCGTTCCCAGGTGTTCCTGAGTTCCAGAAGGTTCTATTGTTTTGGGTTTAACTGTTCATAAGTGCTAATGGTAGCATTCCACTTTAAGAATGTTAATGTTGTTATTCAAGTTTATGGCTAGTTGGATGGGGATTCAGATTAATATAGAATTCTCCATTTGGGTTGTAATAAATATTAAAAATAGTGTGGTGAGTAAAGACTAGATTGAAAATTTTAGACTTTCTAAATTAGATATGTAATTGATGTTAGTTGGATTTATAGATATCGCCTAATTGGTAACTCAGACTCGCTAAATTGAGTCGTAATTCATGTTAATTTTAGGTGGTAACTCATTGACCAATGGGATTTAAACTGTTTAATTGATCTATAATTAACGCCAATTTAAATCATAGATATTGACCATTTAGCCTTGATTAATGGTTGGGTTGTTGACAAAGTCGTTTTTAGCTTGTGCTTCCCGTTGAGGGTGTTGTTGTTCATTTTAATTAATGTTTGTACTTGGTTTTGTAAACATTTAATGTGCTTGGTTTGCTCACTGTACGGGTTCTAGTTACTTGTGTAATTAATTTTGGGTGTGTGGGGTTGTTAGGATGATTGTCCTTAGCTTAGTAGGTTGGTCTTATTGTGTTGGGCGGGATGTAGAAACCTACTTGTTCCTCAGAACAGTCGCCAGTCTTGAGACCTTAAATGGTCAAAATCGATGGGAACCTGGGCTTGAGTGTTGCTTATCTGTCCTGGAGGTCCTAACCATTGCAGGGTAGGACAGGCGTGTAGTCATTCTTATTATTCATCGGTTGAATGTCGTACATTGCTTCCAGGTGATTGATGTGCTTTTATGTTAGGTCGTTATGTTGTTGTTGTGTGAGTTCCATGCATCGTGTTCGTCGTCGTATTGCGATGTTGAGTATAATGTCATTATTTCCTTCCTACACACACACACTAAAAAAAAAATTAAGTGTTCTTTTACCAATTGTACATCATAGGAGTCATACCAGATGGGGATGTTACATGTGGTATCAGAGCGGGTTGAACCCACATCTTGGGATCGCTATGACTTTCGTTGATATGATTTGATTATAATGTTACTAATTGAGTTGACTTGTATTCGTGAAGGTAATCATGGTTAGATGACGTGGCAAAGATAGATGACGGGGTGCTAGGGGAGGAGGCGTGATGCCTCCAATAACATCCACGCCTAAGGGATCTAAACCCTAGGGAGACGAGCAGGTTTTCGGAAAGGAGCATATAGCAGTGGGTGATGTGTTGGGCATGATGATATCTTTTCAGCACATGTCTGAGGCATTGATCATCCGTTTGGACAAAGATGAGGCCAGGGCATCGGCACCCGCTCAGGTTCCACCACGCACCCCGATCGGTACTGGTATCATTCACTGTGAAATCTGGAAGGTCAAATTTCCCAAATTATTTGGTGCCCCGGACGATGCAGCTGCCGAGGCATGGTTGGAGAACATGGCTATGTGCTTTGCACTTCACGATTATACCTCCAACATGAAGGTCTGCATGGCGGTCTTTCAACTGAAGGGGAGCACTCTTCTATCGTAGAGGATGCTGCTACCGTAGTTGAACGTGGTCGTTGAAGACGTTTCATGGGAACTGTTCGAGGAACAGTTTCGAGAGAGGTACCTTTCAGAGCAATTCATTGAGAATTAGCTTAATGAGTTCAACGCCTTATGACAGGGCGGTCATACAGTGCTCGAGTACGAGGCCCATTTTATGGAGCTGCTTTAGTATGATATGCACATTAACACTGAGAAACTTAAGGTCAACAGGTTCATGTTCGGACTTAACAACAACATATGTGCAAAGGTCAGGATTTTGATGCCTCAAACCTTGCATGATGTCATCCAGAAGGCCCTCATAGTGGAGGAGGAGCTTATCAGTAGGGGTCAGTCTAGGACTCCAGCAAGACCAACAGGGCTGGTGTCATCCAGTGTACAGTAGCATCAGACACTAGCCAAACATATACCTAGATATTGTGGCTTCTAGAGGGGATCTTCTTTCACTACACCTGGATGATAGACGCCTCAGCAGCAAACACCTTATCGGGGACCACAACATCAACAGTAGCGTCGATCGCAGCAGCAATAGTTTAGGCATGTTCAGCAGAACAGACCAAGATTCCAGGATGGTGGGTCGTCATATTCTACTTCAAGTACCAGGACTACTAGGATGAAGAAGGGGTCTTGGACGTGTGGGGAGCCACACTACCAGCACAACTTCCTAGTGGAGAGGACTAGAGCATCTGGATCAACTAGACCCATGAACATGGGAGATATGGGAAAGGCCCATCATATTCATGCAGCATTGAATAACTTCCAGGAAGAGCATCAATCAACTGTGCTCGAGATGACAGGTACCATCACTGACCAGACCCTTTGTATTTTGATAGATCTCAGTGCTACAGAGAGTTTCATTTTTGGTGCAGTGCTAAAAGGGATTAAGGTAAAGGCAGTTGAACAGGATGAGTTTAAGTTCATAGAAATGGCTTCAGGAGAGAAATAAAAGGTTGGAGGAAAGGTTATGAGTTGTATCCTCAACCTAGGAGAGTTTGTCACCAAGGCCGACCTATATGTCATGATCTTAGGATATTATCATGTTGTGATTGGTATGGACTAGTTGGAATCGCATGAGGTGATACTCAACTGTAAGATGAAACGGTTGAGCTTGGTCAATGACGAGGGACAGAGACATGTGATTGTAGGATGAAACCAGGGAGTTTTCCTGAGGTTCATCTCTTCCTTACATCTACGGAAAAGCATTTGCAAGGGGTGCAAGATTTATGCAATCCTTTCATTAAACAAGAAGGAATTAGCAAAAGGTTTAGAACACCTTCCGATGGTGAGAGAGTTTACAGACGTATTTCCAGAGGAGTTACGTGGGATGTCGTCGAAGAGGGAATTGGAGTTTACTATAGACCTAAAAGTTGGAACTGAACCGATAGTGAGAATGCCTTATAGGATGTCGACCTTGGAATTACAAGAGTTAAGAATGAAATTGAAGGAGTTGTTGGACCTGGCAATGATACGTCCTAGTGTGTCACCATAGGGTACACCTGTTATTTTCATACAAAAGAATCATGGGTCATGGAGGCTCTGCATTGACTACCGTCAATTGAACAAGGCCACGATCAAGAATCAATATCCGTTGCTGAGGATTCATGATATGTTTGATCAAATGAAGGGCGCAACGATGTTCTCAATGATCAATTTGCGATCAGGATATCACCAGTTACAAATTAAATAAGATGATGTCCATAAGACCACCTTTAAGATGAGCTTTGAACATTACTAGTTTACTATTTACCATTTGTACTGACAAACGCCCCAGGGGTATTTATGAGTTTCATGAACGGGGTGTTCCACGAGTACATGGATAAGTTCATCCAAGTATTCATTGGCGCTATTTTTATATACTCTCGGACGATTGAGGAGCATGAAGAGCACTTGCGCTTGGTACTATAGTGTCTGCGAGAGCACAAACTGTTTGGGAAGTTGTCCAAATGCTCTTTTTATCAATCAAAGATTCACTACTTAGGGCATGTCATATCCAACAAAGGCATTGTCGTGGATCCAGCCAAGGTCGAGGCAATTATGGAAAGGCCTGAGCCAACGAATGTCCCAGAAGTGTGTAGCTTCATGGGTTTAGAAGGATACTATCAACGGTTCATCGAGGGGTTTTCAAAGATAGAAAATATGATCACGGAATTGCAGAAGAAAAACAAGAAGTTTGTTTGGATCGAGAAATGCGCGAAAGCATTTTGGAGGCTCAAGGAGTTGTTGACAATAGCACCGATACTAAAGGTCCCTGACATGGACGCAAACTTCTTGGTATGCACTAACGCATCCAAGGAAGGCTTGGGTGGGGTCTTGATGCAATATGGATGAGTGATCGTTTACATTTCAAGGAAACTGAGAAGGCATGAGGAGAACTACATGATGCATGATTTGGAGTTGTTAACCATCGTATATGCCTTGAAGGTTTGGAGACACTACCTTGTTCGACGAAAATTTGAACTAAAGACTGACCATTGTGGACTACAACACATCTTTACGCAAAGCGACCTGAACGTGCGACAACGACGTTGGTCAGAATTTCTTAGCGAGTACGACTTCGAGATTTCTTACATAAAAGGAATAGTGAACCGAGTGGCGGATGCATTGACTCGAAGACCACACATATTTTTGGTGCTGCCTCTTCAGACAAATCTATGTGAAAAGATTCCAACTTTACAGCATGATGATGACTGGTACAAAGAGGTCGAGGGTTTTATCAGACAAAACACAATGATGGTACCACAATTTGAAGGATTTTCATTTGATAGCAATGGTTTATTGAGGTTTAAAAATTGGATCTATGTACCACCGAATGATGAGTTGAGGATGTTGATCCTGAGCGAGGCTCATAGAGTAGTTTACATGGCTCACCCGGGAGTCACGAAGATGAGGGCAAACCTTAAACCCTTATTCATCTGGAAGGGAATGAAGGCAAACATAGTCAACTATGTGGCCACATGTCTAGAATGTCAGCAGGTAAAGGTTGAACATAGACATCCAGCAGGATTACTACAACCACATGTTATTCTGGAATCGAAATGGGAGGTTATTTCGATGGATTTTATTGTTGGATTTCCACTGACGGCAAGGAGACATGACTTGATTTTCGTAGTAGTAGACACTCTGACGAAGCGTGCTCACTTTATTCCTATGCATACGACATATCAGGCACCTAACATAGTTAGAGTTTTCATCAGTGAGATTGTGAGGCTGCATGGCGTGCCTAAGAGGATTATATCCGATTGAGGATTGGTTTTTATTGGATGATTTTGGACGAGTTTCCAAGAGGCCTTGGGAACCCAGCTTAACTTAAGTACTGCGTATCACCCGGAGAATGACGGGCAGACCGAACGAATGAACTAGACCTTGGAGGACATGTTGCGCATGTATGTGATGGACCAACAGAAGTATTGGGAAGAATTCTTTCCATTGGTGGAGTTCGCTTACAACAAAAGTTACCAGAGCACCATCAAGATGGCGCCTTTCGAGTTTCTTTATGGGCGACCGTGTCGGACACCTTTGAG
Organism: Picea engelmannii; assembly: GCA_009831015.1. Lineage (NCBI taxonomy): Eukaryota > Viridiplantae > Streptophyta > Pinopsida > Pinales > Pinaceae > Picea > Picea engelmannii. Next base: position 358,982 of record ML795792.1, read on the forward strand.
TTGGGATTGGCTTGAGGATAGTATCCCTGTGGGACCAGAAGTGATCCACGAAATGGAAGAGAAAATGAAAATAATAAGATGAAGGATTAAAGAAGTGCATGATCGACAAAAGAGTTATGTCGATGTGCACCATGTCCACCATAGTTACGAGGTCGATGATCAAGTCTTCTTGTGGGTTAAACCGCATAAGAGTTCGATCAAGTTTTGGAAGGGATCTAAAATCTCTCCTAGGTTCATGGGACCTTTCGAGACTGTGGAGAGAAAGGGGCCCATGCCCTATCGACTAGATTTGCCGGATTCTTTGAGGCGTATCCACGATGTTTTTCATGTATCTATTTTGAGACATTATATTAGTGATCCTACACATGTTATTGACATGAGTTCCTTGTAGGTATCGGATGAGGGGGCGCTCACAGCTGAGTCGATCTGCATATTGGATCATCGCGTTCGACAACTATGACATCGAACGATAGAGTAGGTCAAGGTCCAGTGGGACAATTATAGTCTGCACTCGGTGACTTGGGAGGACGCATATGATATGCACCAACAGTTTCCATTTTTGTTTGATAGATAGACATATGATCCTGTGATACACTTTATTTTGGCATATATACTGTGAAACTTTGGGACAAAGTTTAGACCAAGAGGGGCGATATGTAACATCCTTCTCTGGTGAACTGAGTGAAATTATTCTTTGAGGACACTTTCTCGCAAGTGATCCGAATTATTATGCTATTAAAACTTTTGATTTTGATTATGAGGCGTCATGGGTTGATGACATGTTGTTTTACTGTATTGGCATAGATAGGTGCTATTGACTCAGTTTACCGAGTGTGCATGATTTTGGACCTCGAGGATGCAGAGGCATTGGTGGAACCCTGTGGACTCCAGATCGAGTCAGGGAGTGTACCATTGGGGTTTGATGGTATTATTGTGATATTAATGCATATGAATAGATGATATCATATGGATATATTCTAACATGATTTTTTGATATCATGCAGGTTGACGATAGCTTGCTGACTAGACTCACATGTGGAGTAAAGGGGTCATGCATGACTACCAGAGATGTTGAGGGAGAGGTGTGGAAAACAACCTTGCCACAGCCTACTAGCACTCCCGCCATGGCTCGAACTATAGTTTAACATTTACCTATTTTGAGAGGACCCACGATGCCATGAGGGCAGACTGCAACATTCACTCACGATAATTCTAAGGGGCACGCAATAAGGCATGGGCCTTATTCCTTAGAGGCCATTAGTCTCCCACAAGTTCACCTGTCGGAGTATTGACTCCAGGGGTTTTTGATGTCTACCAAGTCAGTCAAGAGGTGAGTGGCACCCTTAGAGCACGTAGTGTGTCTTGAAGGGCACGTCACGCAAGGGAAACCGATTGAGGTGAGTGGCACCCTTGGAGCACCTAGTGCATCCTGAAGGGCATGTCGCATTGTTTTGATAAATGAATGAACCTAAACGACCTTAGGATGAACAATGTGATAAGAATTTAAAAAAAAAAAAAACATTTTCCCTAATAAAATGTCACCCATCATGAAAATTAAGGTCTAGGTCTAAATAATGCTAGTGGTAAAATTTTATCCTTTTTATTAAAATAAAAAATAAAAAAAATCTGTTGGAATAAAAAAAAAAAAATTAAAAAGGGGGGAATTAATTGTTTTATTATTTTTGATAATTTAAAATGTACTAATTAAATGAGAAAAGGGAAAAAGGGTTAATTTCCACACCTGCCTTTTTGAGTTCTAACTAAAAAGGGGAAAGGGGGAAAATCTAAAATATTAGGAAACTAGGCAAAGAGGTAACATAAAAAGGGAAAAAGGGGAACATAAGGGAAAAAGAGGAAAGTCAAACTTAGTAAAATATCTACCATTTAAGAGCCTTCTAATTTAAACTGAACTAGCAATTTAATAATAAGGAAAGCCATTAAAACCTGTAAGAGAATTTGGGGACAACTAGGAGCGATTCTAGGAGTAACTCTAGGTGGGTGAGGGAAATAAAGATAATCAATTAATTAAAGAAATTAATTTATGGAGGAATGAAGGGGATGGGTGACACTTGTACAGGGAGGAATTTTTAGGAGTTAAACGAGATTTTAGGAAAGTAAGGAACCACAAAACTCTATATAATGAAGGGAGGAGATGGAGGTTGGATCTTCTGTTTGCGTAATGTTACATTGCAGAATTATCTACTTGACTGACTTAACTTGTGGGAGTTGGGATACCTAGCTCAGTGAGGAGTGGTAGCTCGGCCTTGCGAGGCGAGCTGGGAGCTAGTCGAAATCTCTAGATAGTGTGTGTGTGGCCCCTTTGCGGCTCGTGGGGCTAAGGGGGAAGAAGAGTACCCCTAGCATTAGCTGGGAGGTACCGGTGAACTCTCGTTGGTCGGCAAACGGGAGTTGCATGGAGCACACGAATGTCACTCAGAGCGGGCGAACATGCAATGGTACGCTCTCTTCATTTTGTATAGTAGATGTTGTAGGTTTTATGGTTGGATCTATCTGTTGATTAGGTAAGTGAATTGATTGTCTAGATTGATGACTGAAATTTTTCTTAGCCTAGCTTGATGTATGATTGACTCCCATGGCCTTTGTTTCCCCGCATATCTTGGCCACCTTGTGGTGTTTGATTGTGGCCCTTGTGGTTGTTTTTCCTTCATCCCTAGCTCATCAATCCTCATTGAACAGTCAGCCAGGAGCCTGATCTACGGTCATCGCCTTAGCATTAAAAGACCTATGGATCTCAATGCCCTACTTTTATGTGCGAGGATGATGAGCGAAGGACTAACCTGTTAGCCGGATACCCTTGATGTTTGTCCCTAGATGATTGTTGAGTCCGCCATCTAGCAACGACCTTTGCGTGTAGATTATCTAGTGTCTTGGTTGGTTTTCTCTATGCCTTGACGGATAGAACCCCTACAATCATTCCATTACCTTTCCCATTAGATCCTTGCGCTCTCTTACTATTGTCTACGTTGGATTGGGGTTATAGCAATGGAAGCATGGATTGATTCCCTGTCTGCAAATTTTTGGGTATTCTAGTAATTGAAAAACGCAATGGTTTCAGGTCTGCTTTTTTTTATTATTTTATATTCTATCAAAAAAAAAAAAAGAATTGATTTCAGGTCTGCATTTTTATAATGGTATCCTAGAAATGGAAAAAAGTTTTTATTTGATTTCTTGTCTGCATTTATATTTGTGTCTAGGAAATGAAAAACGTTTTTGTATTCCAGTCTGCGTGGTATTGGTATCCTGGAAATGGAAAACAAATTCATTTCCATGTTTGCGTTTTGCCAACATTTTTCCCTATTAAATGATGATGACAACATGGAGTTCCTTATGGTGCATTTTGGGCACATCATTCTGCATATTTTAAATACAGATAGCCACGAATGTCCTTCTGGTGTGTCCCTGTACATGTTTTTCCCTTTTAAATTGAGACTGTGATTGTTGTGTAAATGGTCACGATTTTTCCATCCAAAATGTGACTGATTTGCTATTAAATTACCCACTTTTTTGCTTTTAAAGATTGACATAGGTTGTTTTTTAAAGGCCCACAATTTTTGCGTTTAAAATGTGAACAAATTGTTGTTAAATTACCCACGTTTTTTCTTTTAAAGATTGACATAGATTGTTGTTTAAATGCCCACGAAGTCACCTTCAAAACTGGTGATTGTTTTACTGTGAATGACCACGGTTAGAATTTAAAAATGGACAGTGTAGACCAATGTTTTCAGCTTGTTTCGAAGTGTTTCTATCACTATGTTTACACCACGATTTACAACTAAATTCAAGGTGTATTCATCACTGAATCCAAGAGATTTATCACTGATTACAACTCGTTTTTATCTCTAAGTTTATAGTAATCATACCACAGAGTTAAAGCGGTTCTATCACTGAATTCGTCATGTTTTCATGATTGAGTTTACACCATGTTTTACCACTGAATCTATGGTGTATTATTCATTGAATCCAAGTGATTCCATCACTGATTACACCATGTTTTTATCTCTGAGTTTTTACTATGTATACCACTGAGTTTGTTGTTAAATGACCACGACTTGCCTTAATCATTGATTGAGTTGCTATTGAATGACCATGAGTTGGTCCTTCTGCAGTTTTGTTTTGTCCCTTTTATCCTCCTTCACATTGAACACATACCCAACATTCTCACTGCCAAGCTTTAATTACCACAACAATGTTACTTGCCATGTTGATTATCTTGTTAATTGCAATATGAAATGCTATATTTTTGCCTTATAAATTTCCAAAACAATTGCTACAACAATGTTATGGTCAACAGATTCCTTCTATTGATTAAATGCCACAATGAGTTAAATAGTTAATAGTTATATAAATCGCCTAGTTATTGCGCTATGAATGGTTATGTTAACAGTCATGCAAAATTGCCTTGTTAATGTTATATTAATTGTATCTTAACTAGAATGTTAAATGCCTTGTTATTGCTATATTACTTATCATGAAAACATTCATGTAAACTATCTTGTTAATGCCATATTAATTGTCATGTAACTGCTATGGTAATCACCTTGTTAAATTGCTACAACAATGTTAATAATTAGAAGTTTCCTTCTCTATGATAGTAGACTGCTAGCATTGTTAGTTTGATCATTATAGGTAGACTAATGTTGAGGTTTAACTGTTCATAAGTGCTAATGGTAGCATTACGCTTTAAGAATGTTAATGTTGTTATTCAAGTTTATGGCTAGTTTGATGGGGATTCAGATTAATATAGAATTGTCGATTTAGGTTGTAATAAATATTAAAATTAGTATGGTGAGTAAAGACTAGATTGAAAATTTTAGACTTGCTAAATTTGATATGTAATTGATGTTAGTTGGATTTATAGATATCGCCTAATTGGTAACTCAGACTCGCTAAATTGAGTCATAATTCATGTTAAGTTCGGTTGGTAACTCGTTGACTAATGGGATTTAGAATGGTTAATTGATTTGTAATTAACACCAATTTAAATCATAGATATTGACCATTTAGCCTTGATTAATGGTTGGGTTGTTGACGAAGTCGTTTTTAGCTTGCGCTTCCTGTTAAGGGTGTTGTTGTTCATTTTAATTAATGTTTGTACTTGGTTTTGTAAACATTTAATGTGCTTGGTTTGCTCACTGTATGGTTTCTAGTTACTTGTGTAATTAATTTTGGGTACGTGGGGTTGTTAGGATGATTTTCCTTAGCTTAGTAGGCTTGGTCTGCTTTTGTCGGGCAGGATGTAGACACCTCCTTGTTCCTCAGAATAGTTGCCAGTCTTGAGACCTTAAATGGTCAAAATCGATGGAAATCTGGGCTTGAGTGTTGCTTATGTGTCCTGGAGGTCCTAACCATTTTAGGGTAGGATGGGCAGGTAGTCATTCTTATTCTTCATCGGTTGAATGTCGTACATTGCTTCTAGGTTCTTGATGTGCTTTTATGTTAGGTCATTATGTTTTTTTTGTGTGAGTTGCATGGGTCGTGTTCGTCGTCGTATTGCAATGTTGAGTATAATGTCATTATTACCTTCCTACACACACACACACACACTTAAAAAAAAATTAACGGTGCTTTTACCGGATGTACATCGCAGGAGTCGTACCGGGTGGGGATGTTACACTCTTCTTCACATTAACCTATATAACACGTTTCAAATTTGAAAATTTGAAAAATTAAATTTAAATGATTATTACACATTAAATTTAAATGATAGTTGGAAACTCTCACCCTCTTCAAACTCTCCCAATGAGAATTGAGACAACCCTCGCCAAGTAGTAGGAGATGGAATAGGGATATGTGAATGTTGAAATAATGTAACTGTGAAGAGCATTTTTATTATTATTGTTATTTTATTATTAGGATTAATCCCCATTGTGGATTAATCATGTTAGTAATTGTATAAGGACCAAATCCCCTTTTGTTGATTGGTCATCGGACAATTATAAAGGGCATAATAAGAAGTCATCCCCAACAGTTATTATTGAAGACCCAGAATTAATTAAAGGTGGGTTTACCCACCCAGAGTGAGAGGTTGGCCCTACCAGTGAAACCCTCTCAGACGTGCTAGTCTTGTATATATAGGAGGCTAGCGCCTCACTTCTAACACACAACTCACTTGCTCATTCTCTTATGAGGCAAGCTGCAATTACCAGTTGGAGAGAGGGAGAAGAGTGGTGCATCTCTTGGGGAGGACTATTTGTATTGGTTTGAGT
>ML795792.1:404989-435286 GCA_009831015.1 Picea engelmannii
TCCAGGACGTTTCAAATTGGTGCTACTTAAACTTAAAAACAGGGTTAGGCATAAGTTTTCTTTACTTGTCTGTAAACAGACATTACTCCATTAGGGGATTGGCTAGGTTTGGGTTAGGATTAAGCATCTAAGCTTGGTTAACATCAACCTTTAAGGTAGATTAACCTTACACTCAATAAAATAATTAATTTAAAATTATTATTACACTAATTTAACCCAAATTAACTTTACTTTAATATACTAACTTGACCTTTATATATATATATATATATAAATAAATTATTTATACTAAATTATTCAATTTACTTTAAATTATTTTTACACTTTAAAATATAAAAATAATAAACGAACACACATGGATTCGGGCACGCATGGATTCCACGTGCTCGTCTGGCTTCCTCAAGCTCCCTCGTATCTAACCCCCAAAATTCTACACCTGTCAGCTCTTCGAATCCCTATGCGTCCTTCCTCTGCCTCCACCTTCTCACCCACTGGGACTTTGCTCGTATCATTCTTTCTCCACCACAGATCTTGCCTTTGCTCTGGTCAGAGGTTCCAAGAATCTTGCCTGCCATGGCTCACCTCCTCACCATTGTTCTTAGCACTTTTCTATCACTGGTATTGCTGTATCTGTTGCCAAATCATTTTGCGGAAACAGAGTATATTGATATGGTCATTGACAAGATCCAGGACCTGGAGTCCAGTCTCTTTAAAATATTGGGAACCAATCCCAAGTCTGTACAATTTGCAGAGTCTGCTCTCAGGTATGGTAAGAGGTACGATTCAGTCCGCCAGCTTGTGCACAGTTTCAGTACCTTCGTGAAGAACGCGGAGTTAATCGAGTCAAGAAATTGCATGAACCTTTCTTACACTTTGGTGATAAATGGTAATTTCCTATTTTTGCAGTGCAAAATAAAAATGATTTGCTTGTAATTCCAGCTCTGGACGGATTTTGGTATTTTGCTTTCGGTTTATTTCTTTTGTATTTATAAATTTATTCATATGTGTATATGCATGTAGTTAGATGTGTATATATGTATGCATATACATTGTTTTCCCGTATTCCCCACGGCCTTTTGCACCTAACTGTGAAATTCCTGACTCAGTTTCAGGTTTCGGGGTTTCCTTATGCCCAATGCCGAGAGTTCCCTGTCCTCATGGACTCTCGATCTCCGATATGTCGATACGCTATCTTATATCTTTAGCCCTCCCATGGCTATGCTTTGGTCCATGTGACCCTCTCCTATGTGACTGTAGTCCTATTCCCTGTCGGGATTCGGGGTTTCGCAACTCTCGCTGTCACGAACCTCTGTCCTCACAGTCTCCCGATTACCGATCTACCGATGCGGTACTTTGTGCATTAGCCCACCGGGATAAGCTCTTGGCCCATGTGGCCATCATACCACAAGGTCACATTCTTTTCCCCTATCGGGGTTTCGGACATCGCAATATCGAAATGCATGAACCCCGTGTCTACGAGATTCCCGATGTCCCGATACCCGATACGCCTCTTCCTTGCGTGTTATCCCTTCCAGCTATACCTAGGTCCATGTGACCTTCTCCTATGTGACCGCTGCCTTATCGCTTCCCATCGGGGTTTCGGTCCTTCTCAAGCAAGAGTTTCATCACTTCTAAAATTTGCGATGCCATTTATTGTTTACTTTTGGACAATGAATGGTTAAAAATTTACAAAATATAAATTTTCAGCGCCCCTTTAAAAATTTATTTAAAGCGGGTTATAACTTTAAATTTGTGAGTTTTTCATTTAATGTTTAAAGAAATCGAGATTCAGGGTTTTTCGTAACAAATGATCTATGTAAATTGAATCACAAAACCCTGATCTCCAATTTCGTGATGTGATTAAGTCTTAATTAAAACATCAATTAATTAATTCTTTTTAATGAAGGTTTAAGAGTTAAGTTAATTACGTCGCATTTTCGGGGTTCGTGATTTCGTAGTGCATGTATACTTTGTCCATGGAACTCGCGATATCTCGATCCACGATGCAATCTGTGACCTTTCCACCGTTGACACTTCTGTGGGCCCCGCTGTCCCTCGACCCATCGATAAATCGCGTTTCACGATTTCGCAACTCTTGTTGCTATGTTCCCAGGACTCTCGATATCCCGATCCGTGATTATAGCTGGCTTCCACCACGGAGCTTTCCACTTTTCAGAAAACTGGGCCTCGCATTTCCGAACTGCAAGGACCACTCGTCCACAGGATCCGCGATTTCCCGACTCCCGATTGCCCGATGGACGACTTCCTGTCGGGACCTTTCCTGATGGATCCGATCACTGCCACGCATCCCAAGAATGAACGGTCCTGATCGCCTCTCGCTGTTTCAGAGTTTTCGATGCTCCGGTGACAAAAATCCTCTGTCAAATCAAAACCCCGGTAGCCAATATACCGACGGGTCATTCGATCTCCGCCACTTGTCTCCTCAAACGGATGGTCTAGATCGTTCCCGCTATTTCGAGACTTAAAATGTCCTGACTTCCTCAACCTCGTGAATCCCAATTTCACGAGCACCGATATCCCGATGCCTTCACACCTATCATCGGGATTTCTCCTCCTGTCCTCACGAACTTAACTCCCTCGCAACTCCCTATAGATCCGACGGCTTTCGGGTATCTTCCCGAGATCTGATGGCTCAAATCCGTTCTCCTACGTAATAGACAACTCTCCTTTGGGATAATGATTAGTTGCACGAAACATTACGTGGGGTTAAAATTTCTTTTTGACAAGGTTAAAATTTGTATGGGTCTATTGTTCCTGAGACTTTTCATTATTAAAATTTACCTTGACTGCAGTCTTCCCTGATCTTAATTTCAGGTTATCGGGGTTTATTCTTTCCCGTTGCCAAGATTTCTTGTACTCTGCAATCCCCGATCACCAATGAGCTCCTTTTGGCCTTAGCCCCTCCCTAGCTAGGCTCCTAGTCCACACGACCGTGCACACAAGACCGCAGCCTTATAGCTTTCCTTTTGTTAGGGTTTCGGGCTTTCTAACACCAAAGTGCATATGCACCTTGGATCCACGATCCTCCGATTCTCGATGCGCTCCAACTTTCGCTAGTCCCCTAGGCTAGTCTTTTGGGGTCCATACGACCTCCCTCTATATGACCGCCACCTTACTTCTCGTCGGGGTTTCGGGGTTTTCAATGCCAAAGTGCATATGTCCACGGGATTCCCGATTCCTCGAATCCTGACTCTCCGGTTTGCTGACAGCTAGCCCCTCATGATGGCACTATCCTCCCTCTCTGATGTGCGGACAACTGGCCCCCACTCATTGGGGTTTTGGACTTCGCGATTTCGAAATGCAGAGATTTTGTGTCCACGAAATCCCCGATATACCGATCCCCGACTTTCTTCGAATCTCCGACACGCATTCTAAATGGATGGAGGGTCCGAGTTAAGCCTCAGACTTCGTCAAACGCCAACCCAAAAGCACTTATCTGTGTGAGTCCCGATGGCCCAAACACCGATGACTCTCCGATGGTTGCCACCTGTCCCAATCAGATGGACGGCTCTGATTGTATCGGGGTTTTCACCATGAATTTCCCCGACCTCATTATTAAGTATTTTTCATTATTAGCCACTATTTTTAAAGGGTGTTTCTTTGAATATTCAGACTAATGTTGTATTAGCCATTTATGATCCAGTTAAAGGGTATTACCTAAAGCAGTTGCTTGTGATATATATTAGACCATTTGCTTGGATAATGTAGGGGTACTACCTTGAGTATAGTTTTTTGATACTGTATCAGTCATATTGGTTCAAGCTGAATGTTGCTTGACACAATCTATTAAGACACAAACTGATGTGTTTTGCTAGCAGGTTAAGCGTGGCTAGAGTTAACACTCGGGGTTTTGTCCCTTAGGCCCAGATTTCGAACTAAGACACTCTGATACCATATGTAGCAACCTAATAATTCTAAACATCATTTACTTTCATAAGAAATTTATTTCATGAACTGAGATAATAACTTCATAACATAACAACAATCTTCATAATAGCAACTTCAGTAACTTAAATTTATTAATGAATAATGTTTTCATGGAAGAATGAAATAAACACATAGTTTAACAGATTACCTGGTTCTCATGCTAACTTATGTTGCCTTGTTGCCTTGATGTTGCTTTCCTGCTACCTGATACACAGACCAATACTTCCACAAACAAAATAATTGCCCAAACCTATTGTCCTCCCTGCCAACTAGGAAAGCTACCTAGCTCCAAGATATCTATGGATATCCTGGCCCCCATGCCCAAAACCTCCAGCAACTCGATGCCTCAACTGATCAAAAATTCCACAGCCAGAACTCTACTGCTCCCTACAAATCTCACAATCCTCCCCGAATCCATCCTCCTTCGAATGCCCCTCACGTCCACCTCCCTTCCTCCCTTATTCCTCCTTCACCGCCTCATGCCTTTACTCCCTTACCTGCCCTCGTCCCCGTCCCTGGTCCTTTCTTTAATGTTTTTATCTTCTCAGGATTCATAGGCTATCCCTTGTTGCATATGCAACAATTTTATATCATATACCATTAATCTATTAAATCCATTACGCAAGTTATTAAATGTAGTTTGTAGTTAAATTATTAATTAATCACAATTATATCCTTTAATTAATTAATAACTCACTTAATTAATATCATAAAATCATCTTTATTTAATTAATACCTTGTTAACACAATTAATCCCCTAATTAGTTTTACTTTATAATTCTTAAACATTTATTCAACTAGGGTCGTTACAGTCGGGAGCATTTTGTAGCAGCTCATAGTTGTTATCCATTGTCTATCATATTGGCCATTTGTTGAACATTCCAGATCGACATCTCCATTGTAGCAAGTTCTTCTATTTTATGAATAAATAAGATTTGAGATGTTTTGGCTTGTCTATCTTATTGCATATGGTTGAGGTATGTTCCAAGGTTATATCTTTCTGTTATTTGTTGCATACACACATATAAACACATCTAAAAGGTAGATCAACAAAGTGTTTGATGAAATACCTCACTCAGAAAAAGTTTCAAAAAAGACACCAAAACAGTGATGATCCTTGCATAATGGCTTGGGATCATTACAGTGGTATCAGAGCTTAAATCCTGCAAACCTCGGGGGTCTTCCATAGGGATAAATAGATAGTTGGAAAGAAGTGGATAAGATAGCCTTTGAGATACCATGGTTGGAGATCATTTATGACGGCCTTAGCAAGGAAACTAAGGCTACAATAACCTTCCTACAATATGCAGCCTATAGAAATACCCATTGGAGCAAATGGGATATTTTACAGGGGATGATCATAGCAGGTGAAAAGAAAAAAGAAGCAGCTATATGGTGGGAAGAACAGAGAAACCCCATGCCCAGTAGGAGCATGCAACCTTGCCACAGTTGCAAGGGGCCATGGGAACTAGATCATAGGTGCAGGGGTAAAGATCAGGAGCGCATTATTGAGGCATGTCATGACAGTGAGGGTGAGGTGTGTGAGGATGGAGCGATAGATGTGGATTCAGAGAAGTCGGATGATGACAGTGACTCTTGCATAGAGACTAGTGATAGTGACTCTACCTCAAAGGATAGTGATGATGACTCTTGCATAGAGGCTAGTGATGCTTGCACGCTTGAGGAGGAGGATGACCCTTGTGTAGAGGATAGGTAGTTGGATGGACAGGACGATATCCCCAGTGTCTTAGCAGACACATCACATACCATTGATGACCTTACGCCTCAGCGGAGTGGTGACACTAGTGAGGAGTCACACGTGTTAGCACCTAGAGATGATGAGATTCCTATGGGGGCCATGACACATCTGACACCTATTTAGACACCCATGATAGCCACGTCAGATGAGGATATCAGTGTCACGTCAGGTATGATGGATGAGCCTAGTGTGAGGGATGCACACCATGGATAGGTAGACCCACATATCTAGGAGGAGGTACATGACATACATGCAGTTGACCCCACACATACAGGTCAGTCAGAGGAGATGGAGTCACAGCTATTGGAGACTCCAGTGGTTGAGCAGATGACAGAGGTTGACAGGTGGATGGAGCACTTACTTTCAAGATCAAATTGCATGGATGAGGATGCACTCTTTGGCAGTCAAGATGATGATAGCACATGTCTGGATGCAGCTATATGGGATCCAGGCGTAGATGATAGTAGCAGGTTGAGTGCACAGGAGGATACAACTGCTCATACAGGATATAGTGTGAGTCAGGGGGAGATGGCATCTAGTGATGGGATGCAGTGGCATACAGGAGTACCTAGTGGCACAGTAGACAGCAAGAAGTTCATCACTTTATCTTCTGCAGAGAGTGTTATTAGTGATGGCACTAGCAGTGAGAGGCATGAGGGGGTACCCCAACATGACTATGATCAGGAGTCACACCACTTAGTAGCACAGTTGGGAGTTAGTGAGGCTATGATCAGGGAAGCCACTAGACATATTGATGACATGCATGTAGTGATGGCAGATTACGGTTGGAGAGTATCAGTGGCACAGGGTAGCTCAGATGGAGGATTTTCCATGGATGATTTTCACACTCTCCGAAAGAGAGTGTCTATGATGAGGATTGACTACCAACAGTTGTTGACAGACAGAGACTACCTACTAGGGATGGGCGATTTGTATCATAGGGCCCTAAGGGGGCAGGATTTGGAGGTAGACAAACTCACTCGAGAGTTGGATAGCACTCGAGGATGCTTGAGAGGCACACAGACTTCCCTTCAAGAATCAAAGTCTATATTAGATGGGTCTCTTGAGGAGATTCATCATAGATCCACTTCATCTGTCTTAGTGGACAGTCATATGTGTCAGTCAGTCACATTGACAGAGGATGTTGATGATCTAGCAGAGGAGCACCAATCGATGGGGGACACTTCCATTTGTGTCTTGGGAGTGGTTGATATCCATATAGAGATTGATCCAGCTGTACTCCCAGGATCTGTGATGCAACATGAGTTTGTGGGAGATGACATGAGTATGTTGGAGCATACCGTGATGAGTGATAGCTCACAGAGAGATGTTGAGGTGTATGGTGGCATTCAGAGGGGTATAGTGCCTTGCAGGGAGGAAAAACACTCAAGGGAGTATGTAGATGTCACTCCTTTGCAACAACACATAGTTGTGGGAGATCACCTTCACCATTTTAGGAGTTGCATGGTATATGAGAGATGGAGGTTGGTTGACCAGCAGTCGGAGGGGTTACTTCTAGTTGTACTAGATGGTTGGGACTCGGTGATGACCACAAGAGAGCATATATCATGGATACCGATGGACGAGCTTCTGGTAGAATCATTGGGATTGACCAAAGAATGTGACACCTCCCAGTCCTATAGTCAGCTGCAGATGTTTCTATTAGCTTGTCCTGACACTTTTATCATAGACAGAAGCATGAGGAGGGATAGGCCATGGCTGGGAGCATGGAGAGTGAGTAGGCCGAGACTATATGACAGGAGTACTTTTACGACATACAGCAGGTTAGAGGTGGACCGTGTTAGACAAACAATTGAGACTTGGTGTGTGATGGTGAGAATCATAGACCTGGTGATGACAGATGAGCGCAGTGGGCTTCCGATAGTGATCAACTCAGCACAGGAGCAGCTAGCGGAGACTAGAAGTGATAAACTTCCAAGTTTGCCCTAGGATCCGGGAGTTCACTTGGTTAGCAGGATGTTTCACTACATGACAACCCAAGTGGCGCCAGAGAGCCACACACTCCACCTTGGGTTGGTTTGGAGTGGCTCAGCAGGTACTTGTCCTATGGACCGAGACCTTTTTTTTCTCTTGATCATCATGATAGGGCATGGAGACGTTTGGACAGGTACTTCTTCTACAGAGGTGTTTATGACGATATAGTTTCTGGGCAGCAAGTTTGGTGTTCACAGGTATTTCATCTTGAGGGTCCTGGGGAGGAGGATCCTTTATGTATGCAGGGGACAAACAGTCATGGATAGAGTAGTGCAGTGTCAGCAAGAGGATCATCGATAGAGGTTAGCATGTGACTCAGGGATTACAAGATTGAGCAATTCATTGATCGACAGGGGAGAGTGGACCATTGTAGGGGAAAGTTATTCTAACTTTCCATTTAGCACAACGCTTGAGGGTGCCTCATAGAGATGTTGCAGTACCTCATTCTGGCATCATCATGTGCAGTTGATGGAGACCGTGTGGATCTTGGAAGAGATTTGGAGGATGGACTCATTCCGAGATGAGGCCATGAGTCAGGTGTAGGAGGTTCACATGGTTGATATCTTCCAGGACTGTTCTTCACAAAGTATTGTAGTTCACTTCCTGATATGGGATCCAGGGGGTGGAGTGTGCTATTGTTCATCGTTGGATGGGTTCTACTATGTATCCCACAGGTGGGCATGGGATCCTAGTATTTTACTTCAGCGGATTTGGGTATTGCTTGAGGACAAGCAATTTTCTAGCAGGGAGGACTGTAATGTCCCCACTTTGGGACATCATCATAGGGAAGATATTTATGATGACCAAAGTAGCCAGATGGGTGCTAGAGAGAGTATAGGGGTATTTGAGAGGCGTTGTGGGGTCCATCTTGCATTTATGATCATATTCCATCATTATGAGCCATTCCACACAGGTTGGCTTTGGTTTCGTTGCATTTCGACGATTTCCATGATTTTGACTATTTTGAGCTATAAGTCAATGGAATTCACTGAAGAGGTCATTTTGGGCACATTACTTGGAGGAACCTCTCAGTGTAATAGCTCATTGGAATCGTGAGGAGAAACACTACCGGATGGGATGGCTAGAAGTGACTTTCAGTGGCTAGGGAAGCCACAAGGAGAGATAAGGAGCTTTTCAAAGGTAAAAAGGTTAATTAATTAATTAAAATGATTTAATTAATTAATTAAATATTAATAAAATGAAAGTCACTTTGGAGGGACAAGGTGAGCCAAAAAGTATAAAGGAAAGGCAAGGGCCTCTTCTCATTCATTCATGTCTGTT
Source organism: Picea engelmannii (assembly GCA_009831015.1). Lineage (NCBI taxonomy): Eukaryota > Viridiplantae > Streptophyta > Pinopsida > Pinales > Pinaceae > Picea > Picea engelmannii. The sequence continues at coordinate 413,973 of ML795792.1, forward strand.
TATCAGTTTGATATCTGGCTTTAGCTAGTGAGTCCAACATTGGGGCGTTTTGAGGGTTTTGACTTAACAAACCCTAGAGGACGATTCGGTGGTGAAATATTCCACCTAGCTTGTCCCAATCTTGGTCTCGGAGCTGCAATACACTCCCACACCATTCTAGTTCTAGATCTACTCAGTTGCAGGAGGATTCCACATCAGTTTCTTGTGCAGGTAGAGAGAAGGCGCACCAGTTGGGGTTTCCAGCAAGGGGGGCACACCATTCATTGAGGAGGGGTTCGTCCTAGCTGAGGAGAAGGGATTCTGTGAATTCCAAGTAGTGGGTTTCCTTTGCAGGTGTCTTGGCATCATTCTTGGTGGTTTTCCGGAGTCTTTCAGTGGAGGATTGATTTGTATTGAGAGTGGGACGTTTTCCCAAGAGGAGGGAACACCATTATTTGGAGGGTAGCTAGATCTAAGGATATAGCCGATATTTGAGGATTTGAGCACTTGGGTTCTCATTGTAGCGTCCTGATCTATCATTGTGGAGTGTTTCAGAGCATTTGGAGGCCTCTTTCATCAGGGCCGAATTATCTAGGGATTCAATCATCCAGTGGGGCGTACCATTCAGTGGGGGATTTCAGATCTACAGAGATTGAGAGGGATATTGGAGACTCAGGCACCTGGGTTGTTCTTACCATCATCCAATCTACTGTTTTTCATATTTCTAGAGGTGATTGGACATCTTTGGCACCAAGGCCAAATTGTTGAGGAGCTTCAGTTATCTAGTAGAGCATGGCATCTTCCAGCAGTGAGGGGTTTGGCACTTGGCATTGGTCTTCATCTCTTATCCAGCCTTTGGAGGCTTATTTTGTATTGTCGAGAGCATTTTGTAGTAGCTCATACTTGTTATCCATTGTCTATCATATTGGCCATCTGTTGAGCATTCCAGATCGGCATCTCCATTGTAGCAAGTTCTTCTATTTTATTAATAAATAAGATTTGAGATGTTTTGGCTTGTCTATCTTATTGCATATGGTTGAGGTATGTTCCAAGGTTATATATTTCTGTTATTTGCTGCATACACACATATAAACACATCTAAAAGGTAGATCAACAAAGTGTTTGACGAAATACCTCACTCAAAAAAAGTTTCAAAAAAGACACCAAAACAGTGATGAAACTTGCATAATGGCTTGGGATCATTACAACCAAACACAGATTGAAGTTAAATATTTTTCATCTCAGAATACCAATATAAAGGTACTGACAACGGTAAGAGAATGCCAGGTCCCTAAGGATAACTCATCAAAAGGATCATAGGGGTTTTATCAGTCGAGGCACAGAAAATAAACAACAAGGAAGCAAGATAATCCAATCACCAAGGCTGTACTAAAGGATGCAAGTCAAACAATTAGGTAAGGACATCCACAGAGGTAGACATATAAAAGGTTCGCCTTTGCCTCGCATAGAAAAGCAGGGCTTTGAGATCCATAGGTCTTTTAACACTAAGGTGACGACTGTAGATCAGGCTCCTGGCTGACTGCTCAGACGAGGAATGACGAGCTAGGGAGGAAGACTAAACAACCTCAGGGTCACAATCAACACCACACGATGGTCACGACATGCGGGAAAACAAGCCCATAGGAGACAACAACCAAAGAGCTAGGCCAAGAAAATTCAGCTATCAATCTAAACATCCAATCTACTTACATAATCCACATGAAGATCCAATCATAAAACCTACAACATTCTACCATTCAAATGAAGAAAGCGTACCATTGCCTGTTCTCCCACTCCAACTGACGTCCGCGTGTTCCGTGCAACTCCCGCTCGTCGACCATCAAGACTTCACCGGTACCTCCCAACCAATGCTAGGGGTACTCTTCTTCCCCCTTATCCCCCATAGCTGCAAAGGGGCCACACACATACTATACAAAGATTTAGTCTAGCACCCATCTTGCCTCGCAAGGCCGAGCTACCACTCCTCACCGAGCTGGGTATCCCAACTCCCACAAGTAAATCAGTAAAGTAGATATTTCTGCAGCGTAATGGTACACAAACGGAAGATCCCCTTACTCCTTCTCCTTCCTTCATTATATAGAGTTTCAAACTTCCTTTCTTTCCTAAAATCTCATTTAATTAAAGTTTTGAAAATAAATTCCTAAAAATTCCTCTCCATACAAGTGTCACCAATCCCCTACATTTCTCCATTATTTAATTTCTTTAATTAATTAATTATCTCAGTTCCCTCACCCACCTAGAGTTACTCCTAGAATCACTCCTAGGTGTCCCCAAATTCCCTTACATTTTTTAAAGGCTTTCCCTATTATGAAGTTGCTAATTCAATTTAAAATTAGAAAGCTCTTAAATGGTAGATTCTTTACTAAGTTGACTTTCTGCTTTTTCCCTTAAGTTCCCCTTTTTCCCTTTTTATGTTACCTCTTTTCCCTAGTTTCCTATTTTTTTGATTGTCCCTCTTTCCCCTTTTTACTTAGAACTCAAAAAGGCAGGTGTGAAAATTAACCCCTTTTTCCCTTTTCTTATTTAATTAGCATATTTTAATCTATTAAGGTAATAAAACAATTATTTCCCTTTTTAAATTTTAATCCAACATGATTTTTTTTTAAACATTTCATTTCTTACTCCCCTCATGTTACAAGATTTAACGAAGATCATGATTATTAATTAAGTTGTTTTTATTTTACTTATTATTATTTTATTTTATTTTATTTATTTATTGTTTTTTTTTTAAGGGTAGACAAACTTTTACCCCTGGCGTAATTTAGACTTAGAACTTAAATTTTGTATGGGAGATATTTAATTAGGGAAATTGTTTTTTTAAAATACTTAACTCGTTATCCGTCCTAAGGCCATCTAGGTTCATTTCTTTATGAACAACAACGCGACGTGCCCTTCAGGACGCACTAGGTGCTCCAACGGTGCCACTCACCTTATCTGTTCCCTTGCGTGATGTGCCCTTCAGTACACACTACGTGCTCCAAGGGTGCCACTCCCCATTCTCCATTTTTTTTGTGCAACGTGCATTTCAGGACGCACCACGTGCTCCAAGGGTGCCACTCGCCTCTTAACTGACTTGGTAGACATCAATAATCCCCGGAGTCAACACTCCACCAGGTGAACTTGTGGGAGACTATGGGATTCTAAGGAATAAGGCCCCTGCCTTATTGTGATCCCCTTAGAATCATCGTGAGCGACTATCACAGTCATCCCTCATGGCATCATGGGTCCTCTCGAACTAGGTAATCGTTAACCTATAGTTAGAGCCACGACATGAGTGCTAGTAGGCTGTGGCAGGGCTGTTGTCCACACCTCTCCTTCAACATCTCTGGTAGTCATGCATGATCGCTTTACTCCATATCTGAGTTTGGTCGGCAAGCTATCGTCAGCCTGCATCATCAACAAATCATGTCAGAACATATCCACATCATTTCATCTTGTCAGATGCACTAATATCGCAGTAAAACAATCAAACCCCAATGGCACACTCCCTGAGTCGATCCGGATTCCAAGGGGTTCCATTGATGCCTCTGCATCCTCGAGGTCCTAAACTCTGCACTACTCAGTAAACCTGAGTCAATAACACCTGTCTATGTCAATGTAGTAAATCAACATATCATCAACCCATAACGCCTCATAATAAAATCAAAGTTTTAATAGCATAATAATCTGGATCACTTGTGAGCAAGTGTCCTCAAAGAATAAGTTTGCTCAGTGCGCTAGAGAGGGATGTTACATACACCCCCTCTTGGTCTAAACTTTGTCCCGAAGTTTCACAGTATAAATGCTGAAATAAAGTGTATCACCGTATCATATGTCTATCTATCAAACAAAAAATGAAACTGTTGGAACATATCATATGCATCCTCCTAGGTCGCCGAGTGAGGACTATAATCATCCCACTAGACCTTGACCTGATCTATCATTCGACATTGTAGCTGTCGAATGCGATGATCCAAGATGCGGACCGACTCAACCGTGAGCGCTCCCTCATCCGATACCTGGAAGTAACTCATGTAAATAACATGTGTAGGATCACTAATATAATGTCTCAAAACAGATACATGAAAAACATCGTGTATACGCCTCAAGGAATCACGCAAGGCTAGTCGATAGGCCATGGGCCCCTTTCTCTCCACAATCTCAAAAGGTCCCATGAACCTAGGAGAGAGTTTATCTCCCTTCCCAAACTTGATCGAACTCTTATGCGGTTTAACCCACAAGAAGACTCGATCGTCGACTTCGTAACTACGGTCGACACGACGCGCATCGGCATAACTCTTTTGTCGATCTTGTGCTTCTTTAATCCTTTGTCTTATTGTTTTCATTTTGTCTTCCATTTCTTAGATTTCTTAGGGTCCCACCAAGACCCTATCCTCGAGCCGATCCAAACTCAAAGGTGCCTGACACAGTCTCCCATAAAGAAACTCGAAAGGCACCATCTTAATGGTACTCTGGTAACTATTGTTGCAAGTGAACTCCACTAGTGGCAAGAATTCTTCCCAATGCTTTTGTTGGTCCATCATGTACATGCGCAACATGTCCTCCAAGGTTTGGTTCATTCGTTTGGTCTGCCCGTCAGTCTCCGGATGATATGCAGTACTAAAGTTAAGTTGGGTTCCCAAGGCCTCTTGGAAACTCGTCCAAAATCGTCTAGTAAACACTGATCCTCGATCGAATATAATCCTCTTAGGCACACCATGCAGCCTCACAATCTCACTAATGAAAACTCTAGCTATGTCAAGTGCCTGATACGTCGTATGCATGGGGATAAAGTGAGCACTCTTCTTCAGAGTGTCTACTACTACAAAAATCGATTCATGTCTTCTTGCCGTCAGTGGCAATCCAACAATAAAGTCCATCGAAATAACCTCCCATTTTAATTCCAGAATAGCGTGTGGTTGTAGTAATCCTGCTGGGTGTCTATGTTTAGCATTTACCTGCTCACATTTTAGACATTTGGCCACATAGTTGACTATGTCGGCCTTCATTCCCTTCCATAAGAATAAGGGTTTAAGGTCTACCCTCATCTTCATGACTCCTGGGTGAGCCATGTAAATTTCTCTATGAGCCTCACTCGGGATCAACATCCTCAACATGTCATTCGGCGGTACGTAGATCCAATTTTTAAACCTCAATAATCCATCGCTATCAAATGAAAATCCTTGAAATCGTGGTACCATCATTGTGTTTTTTCCGATAAAACCCTCGACCTCTTTGTACCAGTCATCGTCATTCTCTAAGGTTAGAATATTTTCATGTAGATTTGTCTTAAGAGGCAGCACCAAAAATATGTGTGTTCTCTAACTCAATGCATCCACCACTCGGTTCACTATTCCTTTTATGTAAGTAATCTCGAAGTCGTACTCGCTAAGAAATTTCGACCAACGTCGTTGTCACGCGTTCAGGTCACTTTGCGTAAAGATGTGTTGTAGTCCACAATGGTCCATCTTTAGTTCAAATTTTTGTCTAGCCAGGTAGTGTCTCCAAACCTTCAAGGCATATACGATGGCTAACAACTCCAAATCATGCATCACATAGTTCTCCTCATGCCTTCTTAGTTTCCTGGAAATGTAAGCGATCACTCGTCTGTCTTGCATTAGGACTCTGCCTAAGCCTTCCTTGGATGCGTCAGTACATACCAAGAAGTCCGCGTCCATGTCAAGGACCTTTAGTATCGATGTTGTTGTCAACAATTCCTTGAGCCTTCGAAATGCTTCCGCGCATTTATCAATCTAAACAAACTTCTTGTTCTTCTTCTGCAACTCCGTAATCGGATTTTCTATCTTTGAAAATCCCTTGATGAACCATCAATAATATCCTACTAAATCCATGAAGCTACGCACTTTTGGGACATTCGTCGGTGCCGACCATTCCATAATAGCCTTGACCTTGGTTGGATCTAGGGCAATGCCTTCGCTGGAGATGATGTGCCCTAATTAGTGAATGTTTGATTGATAAAAAGATAATTTGGACAACTTCCCATAAAATTTGTTCTCTCAAAGACACTGTAGTACCAAGCGCAAGTGCTCGTCATGCTCCTTTGTCGTCCGAGAGTAGATCAAAATATCGTCAATGAATACTTGGACGAACTTGTCCAAGTACTCATGGAACACCTCATTCATCAAACTCATAAATACTCCTGGGGCATTTTTCAGTCCAAACGGTAAAACAATAAACTCATTATGTCCAAACCTCACCTTAAAGGTGGTCTTAGGGACGTCACCTTCCTTAATCCATAACTGGTGGTATCCTGATCACAAGTCGATCTTCATGAACATTGTCACGCCCTTCATTTGATCGAACAGATCATCAATTCTCAGCAACAGATACTGATTCTTGATCGTGGCCTTATTCAATTGATGATAGTCAATGCAGAGCCTCCACGACCCTTCCTTATTGCATATGAAAATAATAGGTGCACCCCACAATGACACATTGGGATGTATCAGACCCAGGTCTAGAAACTCCTTCAGTTGCATTTTCAACTCTTGTAACTCCAGAGTCGACATCCGATAAGGCGTTCTTGCTAGCAGTTAAGTCCCCAGTTTTAGGTCTATGGTAAACTCCAATTCCCTCTTGGGTGACATTCCAGGTAACTCCTCCAGAAATACGTCCGCAAACTCTCTCATCATCGGAAGGTGTTCTAGACCTTCCGCTACTCCATTATCGTTTAACACAAGGATCACATAAAGCTTGCACCCTTTGCGCATGCTCTTTCGAAGTTGCAAGGAAGAGATGAACCCCAGGGAAACTCCCTAGTTCCATCCTACAATCACACGTCTCTTTCCCTCATCATCGACCAAGCTCAACCATTTCGTCTTACAGTTGAGTATCGCCTCATGTGATTCCAACCAGTCCATACCAATTACGACATCATAAGATCCTAAGATTGTGACATACAAGTTGGCCCTTGTGACAAACTCTCCCAGGTTAAGGATATAACTCGTAACCTTTCCTCCAACCTTCTATTTTTCTCCCGAAGCCATCTCTACGAAGCTAAACTCGTCTTGCTCGACTTCCTTTACCTTAATCCTTTTTAGCGCTTCACTAGAAATGAAACTCTTGGTAGCACCGGGATCTATCAAAATACTAAGGGTCTGGTCAGCGATGGTACCTGTCGTCTTGAGCACAGTCGACTGATGCTCTGCCTGGCGGTTATTTACCACTGCATGAATCTGATGGGCCTTGCCCATATCTCCCACGGTAGTGGGTCCGGATGATCCGGATGCTTTGGTCCTCTCCATAGGGTTGTCACACTAGTAGTGTGGCTCCCCACATGTCCAACACCCCTTCTTCGGCCCAGTAGTCCTGGTACCCGAAGTAGAAGATGACGACCCACCGGCTTGGAATCCTGTTCTGTTCTACTGGATAGGCATAAACTGTTGTTGCTGCAGTCGACGCTACTACTGATGTTGTGGTCCCTGATAAGGTGTCCATTGCTGGGGCGATGGTCACCAAGGTGTAGTGAAAGTGGATCCCCTCTGGAAGCCACGATATCCCGGGGTGTGTCTGGCTGGTGTCTGATGCTGCTGTGCTCCAGATGAAACCTGCCTTGCTGGTCTCGCTGGAGTCCTGGTCTGACTCCCACTGATAAGCTCCTCCTCTGCTATGAAGGCCTTCTGGATGACATCATGCAAGGTTTGAGGCATCCAAATCCTAACCTTTGCACGTAGGTTTTCATTAAGGCCAAACATGAACCTGCTGACCTTAAGTTTCTCAGTGTTAAGGTGCGGAGCATACCGAAGCAGCTCCATAAAACGAGCCTCGTACTCAGGCACCATACGACCTCCTTGTTGTAAGGCGTTAAACTCATTGAGTTGATGCTCAATGAATTCCTCTGAAAGGTACCTCTCTCGTAACCATTCCTCGAATAGTTCCCATGACACATCTTCGACGACCATGTTCAACTACGGTAGGAGCATCTTCCACCATAGAAGAGCTCTCCCCTTAACTTGAAAGACCGCCATGTGGACCTTCATATTGCAGGTATAATCGTGAAGTGCAAAGCACATCGCCATGTTCTACAACCATACCTCGATGGCTGTGCCATCCGAGGAACCAAAGAACTCAGGAAATTTGACCTTCTCAAGTTCACTGTGAATGCTACCAATACCAACCAGAGCGCGCAGTGGAACCTCAGTAAGTGTCGACGCCCTGGCCTCATCTCTGTCCAAATGGATGATCAATGCCTCGGACATGCACTAAAAAGATCTCATCATTCTAACTACATCAGCAACTGCTATCTGCTCCTGTCCGAGAACCTGCTCGTCTCCCTGGGGTTTAGACCCCTCAGGCGTGGATACTACTGGAGGCGTCGCGCCTCCTCCCATAGCACCCCGTCGTCTGCCCCCACGACATCCTCTCACCATGATTACCTGCATGCACACAATTCAACTCGATCAGCAATAGTATAATCAATCATATCAACAAAAGCCGTAGCTATACCAAGTCATGGGTTGAACCTCGATCTAATACCATATGTGACACACCTCCTGTTTCGTACGACAACAAACCTCTCATAACAAGTGCAATTTTTTTTTTGTGTGTGCGTGTGTACAAGGGTAATAAATACATTATACTCTGCGTTGCAACACGATGATGAAAATGACGCATGCAACTCCGACAACAACATAATGACCTAAGACGCACATCAAGCATCTGGAAGTAATGAAGAACAATCAGCCGACGAAAAATAAGAATAACTACCCGCCCATCCTACCCTACAATGGTTAGGACCTCCAAGACACATAAGAAATGCTCAAGCCTAGGATCCCATCAATTTTGGCCATTAAGGTCTCAGGGATGGCGACTTTTCTGAGGAACAAGGAGGTGTCTACATCCCATTAATCCAATCATACACCGCAGTCAAGTCTAGAATTATCAACATACTTAACCATCAATTCCTCATAGTGAATAATATTAATCTACTCTACTTAATCAATCCTTCAAGCAATGTTGAGCGTAAAAGAGTAAGAGGATATTACATAAAGAATAATAAATCTAGAGCATAAGTACAATATTAGTCTTATGTAGCTAAACTATACATCTTCATATTAAGGACTATCTTCTAGGAATATGTAAGGAATTTAAAAGCTGAGAATTGCATAATCATTATGAGGAACTATAAGAAGATCAATACTCTTAAGAAATATATTATGTTTAGTACTACTTTACATTATGCATCCATTTTATAAAACTAATAAAATCATTCATAAATAACAATTAATAAAACTGCTTGCATATCCATAAAAACAAACCAAGAGAATCAATCATAACACACAATATGGAATGAATTCCAAGGCTACCTTACACTTTTATTGCAAGGAACCTATCTTAATTTCAACCCATAACTAAGAATAGAGAAGGTAATTCATATATTATCTCTGTGACAGCCCCATCTGGTACGACTCCTACGCTTATGAAAATAACAACAGGGAAACAAACTAAATATTGATAGTGCACTTGAAGATGGAAGAAAAATCAAGTCAACCGATATTATAAGAATGATTTATCTGACGTCCTTCCAGGTCCATTGAATCGACTTTTGGTGTGTGATTATGCCCATAGTTACCATACACGGCCAGATTAATATAGATGTGCACTAGTGTTGTATGATTATGCCCATAGTTACCATATCGGGCATTTTAATCCATATATACAACACGTATATAGATATGGGCATATTCATCATGCATATACATACATACATACATACATATATATATATATATATATATATATATATATATATATATGACTTATTTGGTTGTACTTTGGGCTTATCTTAGTCATATTTCAGCTATATTCAGTTATATTTCAGAGATACTTTTTTTGCATATTCAAAAGTAGTTTGAATATAAAATTCAGTATTTCAAGGGTAATTGTTATTTTTCATTTGTATATTTTCCATATCATATCTACTATCTGCGAACACATACATGAAAACTATGCCTCTGCCTTAAAGGAACAGTATTAAGGAAAACTTATTGCAGACTATACCATCTTTAATAAACAAATTCCATGCGATGATTACAACACATTTGAAACATATAAAACCTGAACCTTAGTTAACAAGGCTTTGGTTTACCAATAAAGTCAATAGAAAAAAAACAACCATTACATATATGCCATAGCGCAGAGTTAGATTACAACAACCATTACATATATGCCATTGAGGTAATAATAATAAGACAACCATAATAATAAGACAGAGGTAATAATAATAAGACATAGGTAATAATAATGCAGTCAATACAGAGACACGATTTTGTAGAGGAAATGACTCTACAACCATACATAAAAACAATTCGCCAGTTAAGTGATGAAGATGCAACGAAAAAAGAGAACGCTCCATAAGAATTCACCCAGGTGTAAAATTTGCCCCAAGACTTAACACAAGTATAAAATTTCCCAAAAATTTCACTGAGTTAAGTCAAAAGAAATTTGCTCGAGAAAATTTATTTCGCTCAGGAAAAAGAACTCAAATTATGCCCAATGGTTAAATGGTAATGAAAACGCCCTGATATTCATAATCGCTACCTCAGAAAGATTACAGTGGTACTAATGTGGTAGGTAGATGAAATTTATAAAATGGTTAATATCATAAATGTAAAATCGCCTTGCACAATCAGTGAAATAATGTCGAGCATCAATGCCTAGCAAAGGCAAAAGAAAATCGCAGAGAATAGTAAGAGGAACACAAGGCTAGATTGCCCAATATCAATGAAGAACAAACATAAACAAATTTTCCTTTACATGATATTCACATAGTTAAATTTCGCCATTTATGTGATGAGGATGCAAGGTTAGAGTCTCCATCATTAAACAAAACTTAGGGTCAATATTTTACAGCGATCACATATTGCAATCGCCAAAGTCATAAATTTTTTTATTTTTTTCATCCGTTACCGAATTACAACAACAGAGTTAATATTTTTACATCCGTTACACAATTATAATCGCCGAAGTAATAAAAACTAGTCAATCCAACAAGAAGCAAACACAGATTGAAGTTAAATATTTTTCATCTTAGAATACAAATATAAAAATGATGACAATAGTAAGAGAATGCGAGGGCCGTAAGGATAACTCATCGAAAAGATCACAGGGGTTCTATCAGTTGAGGCACAAAAAATAAACAACAAGGAAGCAAGATAATCCAAATGCCAAGGCCTTACTGAAGGACGCAAGTCAAACAATCAAGTAAGGACATCCACAGAGGTAGACGGCTAAAAGGTTCGCCTTCGCTTCATCATCCTCGCACTGAAAAGCAGGTCTTTTAGATCCATAGGTATTTCAACGCTAAGGCGAAAACAATAGATCAGGATCCTAGCCGACTGCTCAGGCGAGGAATGACGAGCTAGGGACGAAGACTAAACAACCTCATGGTCACAATCAACACCACAGGGCGGTCACAACATGCGGGAAAACAAGGCTATAGGAGACGACAACCAAAGAGCTAGGCTAAGAAAATTTAGCTATTAATCTAAACATCCAATCTACTTACATAATCCACATGCAGATCCAATCATAAAACCTACAACATTCTACCATTCAAATGAAGAAATTGTATCGTTGCCTATTCGCCTGCTCCGAGTGACGTTCGCGCGCTCCATGCAACTCCCGCTCGGTGCTTGTCGAGACTTCATCGGTACCTCCCAGCCAATGCTAGGGGTAATCTTCTTCCCCCTTATCCCCCCAAGCCGCAAAGGGGCCACACACACACTATCTAGAGATTTAGTCTAGCACCCAACTCGCCTCGCAAGGCCGAGCTACCACTCCTCACTGAGCTGTGTAAACCAACTCCCACAAGTAAATTAGTCAAGTAGATATTTCTACAGTGTAACGTTATGCAAATAGGATATCCCCTTCCTCCTTCTCCTTCCTTCATTATATAGAGTTTTGAACTTCCTTTATTTCCTAAAATCTCATTTAATTAAAGTTTTAAAAATAAATTCCTAAAAATTCCTCTCCATACAAGTGTCACCCATCTCCTACATTCCTCCATTATTTAATATCTTTAATTAATTAATTATCTCAATTCCCTCACACACCTAGAGTTACTCCTAGAATCACTCCTAGGTGTCCCCAAATTCCCTTACAGGTTTTAAAGGTTTTCCCTATTATGAAGTTGCTAATTCAGTTTAAAATTAGAAATCTCTTAAATGGTAGATTCTTTACTAAGTTGACTTTCTGTGTTTTCCCTTAAGTTCCCCTTTTTCCGTTTTTATGTTACCTCTTTTCCCTAGTTTCCTATTTTTTTTATTTTCCCTCTTTCCCCTTTTTACTTAGAACTCAAAAAGGCAGGTGTGAAAATTAACCCCTTTTTCCCTTTTCTTATTTAATTAGTATATTTTAATCTATTAAGGTAATAAAACAATTAATTCCCTTTCTAAATTTTAATCCAACATGATTTTTTTTGAAACATTTCATTTCTTACTCCCCTCATGTTACAAGATTTAATGAAGATCATCATTATTAATTAAGATGTTTTTATTTTACTTATTATTATTTTACTTTATTTTATTTATTATTATTATTTTATTTTATTTTATTATTTTTATTTTTTTTAAGGGTAGGCAAAATTTTACCCCTAGCGTAATTTAGACTTAGAACAGAAATTTTGTACTGGGCGACATTTAATTAGGGAAATTGTTTTTTAAAAATACTTAACTTGTTATTCGTCCTAAGGCCATCTAGGTTCATTTATTTATCAAGAACAATGCGACGTTCCCTTCAAGACGCACTAGGTTCTCCAAGGGTGCCACTCACCTTATCTGTTCTCTTGCGCAATGTGCCCTTCAGGATGCACTACGTGCTCCAAGGGTGCCACTTGCCATTCTCCATTTTTCTTGCTTGACATGCCCTTCAAGACGTACCACGTGCTCCAAGGGTGCCACTCGCCTCTTGACTGACTTGGTAGATATCAATAACCCCCAGAGTCAACACTCCGCTAGGTGAACTTGTGGGAGTCTAAGGGATTCTAAGGAATAAGGCCCCCGCCTTATTGCATGCCCCTTAGAATCATCGTGAGCGACTGTCGCAGTCTTCCCTCACGGCATTCTGGGTCCTCTCGAACTAGGTAATCATTAACCTATAGTTCGAGCCACTGCGGGAGTGCCAGTAGGCTGTGGCAAGGTTGTTGTCCACACCTCTCCCTCAACATCTCTGGTAGTCGTGCATGACCCCTTTACTCCATATGTGAGTCTGGTCGGCAAGCTATCGTCAGCCTGCATCATCAACAAATCATGTCAGAACATATCCACATCATATCATCTAGTCAGATGCACTAATATCACAGTAAAACAATCAAACCCCAATGGCACACTCCCTGACTCGATCCAGACTCCAAGGGGTTACATCGATGCCTCTACATCATCGAGGTCCTAAAACCTCCACCACTTAGTAAAACCGAGTCAATAGCACATGTCTGTGTCAATGTAGTAAAAAAACATACCATCAACCCATAACGCCTCATAATAAAATCAAAGTTTTAATAGCATAATAATCTGGATCACTTGCGAGCAAGTGTTCTCAAAGAATAAGTTCACTCAGTGCACCAGAGTGGGATGTTATAATAACTTTGTCGAAATATCCAGCATCTGTGACACAAACAAACTTCCCCATGTTGTTCCATAGGCTGGCAACGTCTCCGTCACTTTAGAGGTGGTTACAAATAATTCTACTCTCTCTCAACAATTTCACATCTTTTACTCCATCAATCATACACTTCATGAAATCGGTATATCACCTGAAAACAAGCTCACCAGGCATAGCAAAAGCTTCGAATGCCACCAGATTTCTTAGGATTACCTCTGTGTTGGTTTCCAACTTTACTGTGGGGAGGTAAAGTGTGGCAGTTTTCTCGTCAAATTGTATTGTGGTGAGGTCACCATCAGTAGGAGAGAAATTCACTCCCGCAAAATATAAATCAGACACAGAAGGAATATCTAGTTCGTGTCGAGAGGGCTGTATGATCTTGACAAAGGATTATTCCTCAGTTCGGCTTGCATCTTTATTGAGTCTCTTAAACACACTCAAAAAAAGAAGCAATGGCCTCCAGCTCAGCGCTCGTCGAAGCAACTCCATGAGAAATCGAATGGGGCTAACATCAATAGAGGAGAGAGTTTTCTAGAGCAAACTGAAGGCTTCTCTAATGGTTGAACTATCTGCTAGATCAGGCGAATCATTTTCTTCCTCAATTTGAATTGGAGTAACAGTTGACATGTCCACTGGATAAGGGACATATTTTTTGTCCTCAAATTGAATTGGGACTCAATTGTTGGAAAGAGGGACAATACAGTAGAACAACACTTCTAGAATGTGTCATCTTTCGTTTATACAAAGATTTGAACTCTCGAGCAACTTGAAACTGAAAGGAGATAATTCTTCAAACACTAGACATAGCAGGTTGGATACCCTTTTCTCTACGTTGGCTTTAGAACCCAACTTCAACTCCAAAATCTTTTTCAATAGAAAAAGTGGCAATTGATTTTCGAGCATCATCAAATCTCTGAAAATGGAGTTGTAGACGGCACTGGTGCTAGTCAGATCTAAGATATGTCCCAGCAACTTGACATCCAAATGGGAGCTTTGGTCGGCATGTTTGACATAAAACTGCAAACACTCAAGAAGGAATAGGGCATCCAGAGCCATGATCTAGGCCAAGGTTTATTCCTTATAGTCGATGAACTTGTGATAGTAGCTTCAGACATGCCAATCGTATTTTTTAAATTCCTCCACAATGATCAACTGAATATTTTCTAGTCCGTTCATTTTTTTCTGATATCTGCAAGCTGTTGCCAATTTGTATTGGTCCATATCATGGAGCTCAGATCTCCATTGGTGACAGGGGATGATGGAAACCATTTAAGGAATGTAGGCTTCAGGCTTTTTTGCCAATAACTCTTTGGGAACATTAAACACCAACACACAAAACTCTTTCACATTATTCTCCTCTTCTTCTTGCAAAACATCCAGAGATTCCTTAATTTGAATAACCCAACTATCTTAATCGATCTTCATTTGAGTATCTTTAGTGTTGTATTCCATATTTTCAGGTCGGAGAAAAGGGGCCCGACACAATATAGTCAAGAAAAATTTCTAGATGTATCTGCAAAAGTTGAGTGACTCTGCAGCCTTATATGCACACACTTAAGTGGGTGGTAAGCCATTATTTTCTTTAACAGGAAGGAATATTTTCCCTTGAAATAGCAATTGTCTTTCTATTCAATTAAGAAGTGCATGTAAGAAGTCATCTATTACTACAGTTGACCCTCTTCTTCGGCTTCCTTCCACCGATGGTGGGGCCCTTAGAGCTATGAAGGCCCTAGCTCGAAAGAAGTAATGATACTTCTCTCACTGAATCTTGGAGGGACAGGTGGTGCCCTTAAAGCTACGTTGGTTTGTTGCATCCTTAATAAGATGCATTCGAATATTGTGTTTTTTCAGGAAACCCTTGTACATTCTGAAAAGGCTCGTTCCTTTTTTTAGTCCCTTAGACCTACCTGGTTTTGTTGTGCAGTTAACTCAGTTGGTAGCTCTGGGGGACTTCTAGTTGCGTGGGACCCCAATTTTTTCAATTTGGTACCGTATCTCACTTGTGGTGGAATTCTATTGTCAGGTCTCTATTTAGAAAGCTGGAGACAATTAAACTTATTGAATGTATACAGTCCATGTTGGGAGCACAAGCCATTTTGGGAGAAGCTGGCCGCATCTGGATTTCTAAATATTAAGAGTCTTATACTTGCTGGTGATATTAACTTGACTTTATCTTCTGATGAAATCTAGGGAGGCAATATATTATTGGGTAATTTGGCTTTATTTTTCAATAATCTTTTTCTTACAAAAAAGTTGATCGATGTGGCCCCGGAGAGAAGAGTGCCTACCTGGCATAATGGTCGATCGGGGACTCAGTTTGTAGCTAAAATATTGGATAGAACATTACTGTCGGAAGACCTTATTGAGGCGGTTGGTATTTATAGAGCCTAGGTGGAATACTTGTTCATTTCCGACCATGCACCAATCCTACTCCAATTAGATCTTCCACTGGTGTATAAAGCCTTCCCCTTCAAGTTCAATCTATTGTGATCTCAGGAGACTGATTTCTCATTTCTTTTATAGAAGGTGTGGAAAGCTCCTAAATATTTTACTAAGGAGGGGAAACAAAAGCGTTTGGTTTGGAAACTCAGAGACTTGAAAATTTTTACTAAAAGTTGGCAAAAGACTCTCCAGAAAAACAAATTGGCCTGACTGACTAATCTGGAGCAGGATATCACATATAGAATCGAGAATTTGGCGGAGGGATCGAGCTCTTCCTTGTTGGAGATGTCACTAGAAGATCTGGAGAAGGAAATAAATACTTTACTAAAGGAATCAGAAAAGACTTGGCATCAGCGTAGTCGGGTGATCTGGATTAAGAGTGGTGACCAAAATAAAAATAAAATTCTACAAGTTTGCGAGTTTTATAAGAAATACTATGTATCTATGGGAAATTCATGGTGACCAAGATCTAGTGTACAGGGGACAAGAGAAGATAAAATTAGTAGCATTTAATCACTTTAAATATTTTTATAAGGAGAAGCACCGATTGCAGAGCAGGTTAGGGTGGCTTCTTACTTTCCCAGAATGATTGAGGGCACTGAAGCAAAGGGTTTTTACAAGACGATTGATAAAGAGGAATTGTTGAAGGTCTTAAAAAAATTTAAAGTGGACAAGAGTCTGGGTCCAGATGGTTGGACAATGGAGTTCTTTAAGCATCATTTTGAAATTGTGGGGGATGATCTGTTGAATATGGTTGAAGAGTCTAGGCAAAAATGTTTTATACCAAGTGCATTAAACTCTACTTACATTACAGTGATTCCTAAAGTCAATAAACCCAGCCAGTTTGGAGACTTCAGACCGATCTCGCTATGTAACTTAAGTTATAAAATTATCTCTCAGATTATAACAGACCAGATAAAACATTTTCTATTGAAGTCCCTATCATAGGAACAGCTAGGTTTCATTCATGGAAGGAAGATTCAAGATGCAATTGGTACTGTGCATGAATGTATCCATAGTATTAAAAATAAAAATACAAATCCCTCATTTTAAAATTGGATTTACAAAAAGCATATGATTGTATTAATTGGGACATGCTCAGAATGATCCTCCTCCAGATAGGATTGGGACAGAATATGACACAATGGATCATCAATTGTGTGATTCCGTCTACTTTTGCAATGTTGATTAATGGGGAGGCTACTGAGTTTTTTAAGAGTGGACGTGGTATTAGACAAGGATGTCCACTTTCCCCACCTTTATTTATCCTAGTTATGGAAGATTTGAGTCTGATGTTGAACAACAACCAAAATGATGGAAGATTGGTCGGTATAAAAGTCTCAAGATCTTTAAATATCTTACATATTCTCTTTGTTGATGATGTAGTCATTATGACTAATGCAAATGTACAAGAATTGTGGGAAATCGATAAGATTCATAAAAGCTTATGTTCATCCTCAGGACTCTCTATTAATGCTTCTAAATCTACTTTTCATCAAGGGGGTTTATCTGATTTGGATTTTCTTTCATACCAGTCACTCTTCCCTTATAATTTTATAGATCTCGATCAGGGCTTCAAGTATCTAGGTTTCTTTATTAATGTGGGTCTTCAACGTAAAGAGGAATGGAGTTGGTTGATCAAAAAGGTGGAAAAAAAGATAAGTAACTGGTGTTATAGGTGGTTATCCTTAGGTGGAAGATTCACACTATTAAAGGTTTTTTTATAGAGTCAACCCATTTATTGGTTGTCACTGGCAGTGGTTCCTACTTCTGTTCTGAAGGAATTGAAAATTTTGATGTATAATTTTCTTTGGCATAGAAAAAATGAGTCAAATAATCTTCAGTTGTGTCAGTGGGACCAATTAGCTCTTCCCAAATCCTTTAGAGGCTAGGGTATCCATAATATATTTGATTCCAGTACCTCGTTGGCTTCTCATACACTTTGGAGAGTCTTAACAAGGCAAGGAATCTGGCATAGAGTCATTTGTGATAAGTATCTTCACGACACTTGAGTAATAAAATGGCTCAGATCATCCTCTTTTACGATTCTTGGGGCGTCCATAATTTGGAGTGGATTGATAAAAGTGATTCATCTTTTCACTCATGGTCTGTTTTGGATTTAGGGGAATGACACCTAGATTTCCTTAGGAAAGGAATGAATCCTAGGTATGGGCAATTCTTCCTTTCTATCTCCAAATTTATTAAATGTGATACAACTCATAAATGTCGAGACACTTTCTCAGATTAGTTTGCCCAGAGTAGACTAGATGTCTTCTTTTGATTGGTTCGGAAGTAGAGATTTGGGGCTCACAGGTATTCTTGACCGGGAATGGAAACTGTTTAGAGCAGCTCTCATTGATTCGGGCATTATCATCACAAAAAAAGAAGATAGTTTAAGGTGGGTAGGAGGGGATACATTGAGTGCTCCCACAGTTAAGAATTTTTATCTGACTATCATTGAATAAAAAAATCTTAACAAGGTGGAAGACTGGAAAAAATCTATCTGGAAGAGGAAGGTTCCTTTGAAGATTAAACTATTCCTATAGCTAGCATTGAGGGGGGGAATTCTTACTTGGGAATATTTACAAAGAAGAGGCTGGGCAGGACCTGGGATGTGTCATCTTTGTAGGGTGGATTCAGAAACAATTACACATCTTTTTATTTCCTACCCCTTTGCTAGACAGATTTGGGATACTTTGATTCTTAAGTTTAACCTTAAGTGTGGCTAGTTTGTAACTAATTTGGCGGAAGGCATAAAAACTTGGATTGACACTTCGTCATCCCCCCAATTTCCAGCTTATGTTTTTTGGAATATTTTGCATGAAAGAAATAAAGCACTCTTGGAAGATTCTTGTCCTTCTGTTGTGACTGTGATCTACAAGACGAAGACACTTCTTAGTTTTAAAGCCACAGATAAAAAAGTTAAAATTCCTAGGGATCTTTTGATTTCACATAATAGTGTTGATGCATTATCTTGGTTTGATGGGGCATCTCAACAGGAAGGCAACAAGTGTGGAGCAGGTGTGATCATAAAAACCTCTGAAGATGAAGAGTATAAGTGGGAATTCAATTGTGGTAATGGAACAAACACCAAAGTTGAGCTTCTCAGCACATAGGCAACATTCATGCTAGCAAAAAAGCTCACTATTTCTAGTATCCAGCTGATGGGAGATTCAAAAGTTGTTATATATTGGCTATTGAACAAAGGCAGACTCAAGGTTGCAGCTATGGAAGGGTGGAAAATTAGGATAAAAGAATTAACAAGCTCTTTCAGGTCTATAAAATATCAACATATTTTTAGGGATTACAATGTGGAAGCTGATAAGCAATCTAAGTTGACACTGGAAGTAAGTGAAGGCTATATTTACTACCATTTATAGATCAGTGGAGCAGAGAGACCAAGAAAGCAAATCGTGGTCCACTAGTATTTTGGGGAGTTTTGTTTTTGTCCTTTTTTGTTTTGTTTTTAGAAGTTATGCTTTTGATGGAATGTTCGGTATTGCTACATAGTAAAACAATTTATATGTAATTTAATATGTACTATGTTATGTTATGTACTTTGTATTGGGACTTTTATATATTTTGGAATCTTTTTGGAAAAGATGATGTAGAAGGAATCTCCTCTTGAAGAAATTCAAGAAGAAAAAAATTATATATTTTAATATAATTGAGCCAATTTTTTCCTGGAAAAAAAGAATCAAATCAATTAACAATTAAATGCAACTTTCTAATACATATATTCAATTAAGAATTAAATTCAACTTTCTAATACATATAGGCTCGAAGCCATTACAACATACTCATTATGAACTTTATTCATGTTATTATTGAACCTTTATTCATGTTAATATTGAACCTCGGTGGAGAGGATAACAATCATTCCTCACAGCCATTCAAGCTACACTCAATTGACTAACGTAAGCCATTTATATCCTCGAGTTTTTTAATTTCTTACATTAAAAAAAAGCATTACGTTATTTCTGTCTCGTTTCCAATTTTGGTTAAAAATACATTTAAACAAATAAAATCAGCCATCAATTCATTCACTTCTGGTCTCTTTCAAAGGGATAGTCCAAATTCCATTTGAGACAATATTGTGTTCATCTTTTGACCATACTTAATACATCTACATCATCTTTTCCAAAATTTGACCATACATTAAGAAATTTGAGTGCTTCTGCACGTTCACACCATCTGAATGTCAGTATCAGATGGTGTGAACGTATTGAATTGGTGTGTCCAGACTCGAGAGTCAACACTGACACCGTCACAAATTGTTCGACTGTCCTTAATGAGCCAGGTGACTTTACATATATACCAAAAGAAAATGTAGATGTGTATGTTCCATCCTAAAATAAAAATAGGTTTTTTCCTTACCATCACACTCCATTCTTCTCATTGCTATTTTTCTTAGCTAAACCATGTGCATGTTTTTCTTCACTAAAACACCCATGTGTTAGCCCATCCTAGAATACAAATAGGCTTTTAAATATTCATTTAAATTTATTTTTAAATATTCCAGTGCATGGCCATAAATTGTTTTCTAAAATCCAAACTCCCATGTTCTAAATCCATGAAATCCATACATAAATCCCAATGCAACTTAGAAATTTCTAATGTAAACCCCAAGATAGTGTCCCACCATTGATCAATCGAAATGTTGAGATTCTAATAGAAATGACGAACCTAAGAAATTTGAGATATATTTTTAGGGGCAGAGACCCACTTTCATGCTCACTTTCCTTAATCTCACATGTAGTTACCCAAGAAAATGGGGCAATGTATAATATTGCATTTTATGGACAACATAGCAAACATGCACATGGGTTGGATGATAATAAAACAAAAAAACAAAAATTAGCAAAGGCGATGTATTCACCATTTTCATAAACCCTTGTAGATGTGAAATTCCACACACTAATTGATCTCACAATAGTACAATTATCAACCATTTATTGATAACTATATGGATAAGTTGCACATGGTTTTCAATGTGCCACTTCATCACAATAGGAAAATTCCAATATACATTTTGAGAAAAATGTATGGAGAGTTTATTTTGGGAAAATATGTTAACTATTTTTATTACTTAGAATTATATGTGGTTAGTTTGGGGATTCCATTAAACTCATCCAATGTGAGCCATCTATTGTAAGTCACCCAAACCCTCCATCCCTATAGGAATTAACCTAAGGGAGATTTTTATCTTGTACAAAAAGTTCTTCCATCAACACAATAAACATTGATGTAGCTGACATGGTTGTTGATACATT
>ML795792.1:456543-473077 GCA_009831015.1 Picea engelmannii
AACCACATCCACATCCTTTCCTCTTACTTAGTCTTCCTTTTCTCTTAATTAGTCTTTTTACCAAGTTTTATAACTAGTTTAATCTCATCCTTTTTCCCAAGTTCTATCTCATGTCTTGTGTCCTGTATCCTACACTTAATTTATTTTTCACATTGTGGATGTTGGAGTAAGTAAATTTCACATTTTTCATCTCCCCGTGTATTTTGTTCTTCATCATTTCCTCCTACTTAGTATTCCTTTCCTCTTACTTAGTATTTTTACCAAGTTTTATCTAATTCTTTTTACCAAGTTTTATTTATGCAATCCCACCTTCACCATAATGCACTCTCCATTCCCCTTTTTTCACCTCATACTTAGTCATTTTTACCAATTTTTATCACCTCACCTTCCTCCTTTACCTTTTAACTATTGTAAATCCACAAACTCTTCATTTTAATTTTTTATTGATTTTTATCCCCTCACCTACCTCTTTTACCTCCGCATTCTTGTAACTCCACAAGCCCTTCATTTTATTTTTTTAATATTATTTCCTATCCTAAGTTTCTTCCCCTTTTTCATTGACCTGCCATATTGGGACATGAGGAAATGATGTGGACCCTATCCCTGGGTGACATTTGGAAATTAGGTGGACCTACCCCCAAGTGATACATGGACTTCGCATGTCATGCAGTCACAGGTTGATTGGGAACTGATTGGGCATTGATTGGGTAGTGGCTAGGCATTCAAAATATTACCAAGGAATGAATTTTTCTGAGGCACAAGAGCTACATTAAGGCTTCCATAAGCTTCTTTATTTCACCCATGAAACATAAGGGAGGCATATTCATTATAAGCACTAATTATTCACCCTTGCTATAGCCCAAAAATTCCACACCTATGCATCGAAGACATTGTCTTATCCATTTGCATCCTTTTCCAAATAATAATGCTAAGGTTTCCTTTAAAAACCAAATTTTTGGATAATCTACACAACTTGTTGCACTATTATCTTGGGTACATATGCATGATGCATGCTAGTTATCCCACATACATATGCTTGTTGCATGCTAGTTAGCCCACGTTTACTTCCAAAAAATGCAAAAAATATAAAATTGCACGTATTTCGGTGGAGTTTATGGGCTATGGAGGGTTTCCTAACCATTCTAGCCCCTGTAGCCCATACCTGAACCAAATAACCATATTTTATCATATAAAAATAGGTATTGGGGAGTCATTTAGACATATGAACAAGAGAATAAGAAAATTATGCCAAAATCATTTCCCTCTCATTTCCCAAGTTTTGCAACTTGCTCTGATTTTTATCCTCAGATTTCCCTTCTAGCCATTCTCTCTATGAAAACCATCCTTCTTTCGTTGATGGAATGTTGGTTGTGAGAATTCTATGTGGGATTGGTGAACTTGGAGACACAACAGAGGAGCTCGGACTTGGTTCATAGAGCGATGTCCACAAGCAAAGGTTGTAACCTTTCATCTTGTATATGAATAAAATAGATTATCTTTGTCCCAAAACCTTATGTGTACATTTTCTTATCTATTTGATCATTTACATCTATATTTAATATTTTAAGTGATTACTAGAGATTGTATATGTTGTTGTGTTGTATTCTTATCCCCTTGCAGGTCAACTTTGGTAGGAGTTCTGTGATATAAGAGGAAACAACAAGTGGAAGAGGTATACACAAACCGTAAGGATTCAAGGTTATCTTATTAACCTTCTCTTCCCTCTCTCTCATCACTTGGTCTAGATTTTTTGAGGCTAGATTAGAGATAAGTATGTCTTTTAAGGTATTTATCGCTCTGCCTATTCCTTAGACCCAATTTAGGGGGAATTTCCCCATAGCATAATTGGTGACTCCGGTGGGGAGTCCCTCTAGGGTCTTAGTGGGAGATCTTGTTTTGGTTTGATTTTTAGTTGTTTCTGAGTTTTCTGAGTGTTCTGAGTCAATTAGGGTCTCTAGTCACCTTCCAGGTTCTTAGTGGCTTCCCTTTCCCAAGTTGTCTATCCAAAATTTTTATTTTTTTGAAAATTTACAGAGGTGTATGCATTCTATTCTCTGTACAACATGCATACATATGTGTACTACATTATCATCAACCCGTGTACATACGCAGGATGATTGTGCACAACACACATCTCTCTGGGTTTGGAGAATTTTTTCAAAAGATTTTCCTTTTTCCATTTGAAACTTGTGGTTCCCACGTGTTCCTGAGTTCCAGAAGGTTCTGTTGTTTGGGGTTTAGATAATTTGCAGGCTCAGATTGTTTATGAAATAAAAAAATAAATCCTCTTGTCTCTCTATGTTTCAAATCATTTTGGGCTATTTTTATCTTGAATTTTAAGAAAAATGAGTTTCATTTTAAAAATGGGGGGGCCATGAATCATGTATTCTGTATTTTCTTTTAACATATTTTGTTAGTTTTTCTTTGATTCGAAGAAAACAAAAAAAAAACTAGTTTTTTAGGTCTCTTTCTTTCATTGCATTGTTATTTGAAAAAGAAAAAGGAATTAGCATAGGGTTGTGTTTTCTTCTCATCTTGAAAGCATTTCAAAAGAAAAATAATAAATAAAATCCTTTCATTTTCTCTTTTGTTTCACTTGAAATTTGCATTGTGCATTTTGCAAGGAAAGGAGAAAATATTGCATCTTTATGTTTGAAGCATTGTTCATGCTTTTTGATTGAAACTCTTTTTCATTTGTAGAATTAGTGTAAAGTCTTTTTTGCCAGTGTTCTAATTAGTTTCTTTTTCACAGGAGTCTCAAACAACATAAGTTGCACCTCTGTTCTTAGAGTAAGAAAATCCTCTAAAACGAACGCGCTAATGTAAAATATATTAGTAACAATTTTTCTAAGGTTCACCAATAGATTAGGATATGGCCTTAGATTAGGTGTGGAGATGTAAAATCTCCAAGACCAACAAAAAATTAACTTAGGTTTCTGTGCTAGGGTGTGAAAAATCCACTTTGTAATTACTCGATCCAGGAATCTCCTCTAACATAGGAGTCAAACACGAGGCTGCATAGAGAATGGTGATGGAGATATCCACTCTTGATCCTGACAAAGCATTTGGGAGAGTTTGTATCAGGGGTGAATCTTGCAGTGTTATTGGCCTGAATTTTGTTATACCTCTAAGACACTTAGATCTGTACAAGGTACTCTAAGAGTGATTTTTTCCTTGTTGCATTTCAGGCCTCAGGAGGAGCTTCAGGCTTAGTTACCCTTCCCATACACTAGCTCGATTGTCGACTGTACCCACCTGGTTATTGATTATAGGTTGGTGGCCTAGTTGCCATTATATATGTTGACACACAAGTGACTGTGAGGGGTGTATCATGGTACCTGAGGTAGACTATGTACTCTCTGGGAGACACCCGAAGTGATCGTTGGTCAGAGATCTAGGTAACTTCTTCTCCTGACCAATTGTTTTCCTTTGTGAATTATTTGGACAATCATGACTTAATCTCCCTGGGTTGGAAGCATTTAGAAGGGTCATTTCTTCATAATGGTGTGCTTTGTGCTCCCTAATTTTACATAGTGAGTTATTCAATAATTTCTTTGGGTCTCTGACCTAATGTGGCAGACCTCCCACTTTGCCAATCATGAGTACATTTTGGTCTTCCTCTTAGAAATGTGGAGTCGACTTCCTTATAGGTGTATATTTTTGTACCACTGATTTACTAGAGTCAGTGTGTGATAATTTTACGAAATTGAATGATACCACAAGGGAAGAACCTGTGCATAAGATCTTCATGGCCTAGGTTCCCAATGTTACCAGCCAAGGAACCCCTTTGCAAGGGGATTCTTGTTCTTTTCCTTTCTTTGGAAACATTGGTGTCCCTTTGATGGCCACTTTGTACATTCCCGAGTTGAATGTGGGACTAATAGTTTGGTTGGGTACCATTCCAAATGTCCTGAATGTTCTTTATGCTTCTTAGTTAAGAACCTTATGTCATCAGAATCATGTTGACATTCCTTCATCAACAAAGTATTCTCCTCCTCCTTTTGTTTTCTCTGGTGAAAGTATAGGTACTAGTAACCAGAATTCTAAATGAAATAGAAAGAGGAAGAATAGGAAGAAGAAATCACCAACCTCTGCGATTCATGATGGATATAGGTCATAAACCTTTGCAAGTCATGTTGAATACCAACACCTAGCCTCTGCAAGTCATCCTGTGGGAAAGAACCCAGCCTTTGCAATTCAAGTTGGGGGAAAACATCTAGTCACTGCTAGTCATACTGGAAATAGGTTTGTAGCCTACATGAGTTATGTTATCAACCAATCGCCAACCTATGCAAATCATGTTGGAGATGTGAAATCAACCATTGCAAGTCATACTGGGGGCATGAACCTAGTCCATGCAAGTCATACTAGAGTTCAACACCCAACCTATGCTAGTCATGTTGGAGAGGTGTCAACAACCTCTACAAGTCATGTTGAGGACAAGAAACCAACTACTGCTAGTCATGTTAGTGGGATTGATTCTATTAACAAACCTAGATGGATATGATGTAAGCCTAAGTTCCCTTTTAATATTTGCAAGGGAGATCGCCTTACTCATTTATTCCCTAGCCTTCTAGAGGCATGGAGATTTTGGTATGTGTTTTCCATCTCTTCTGATTCCGAGTCTTCTTTAGTTTCCCCACAATCTATTCATCCTTTGGTTGATGAAGTGGTCATTCTGATGCAATCTTCGGCTGATCCCACTCTTATTTGGGGGGTGATGAGCCTTCACACCATGTTGTCTCCCAGCCTATTCAAAAGGTGATTGAGGAAGTGTTCGTTCTAATGAAATATTCATTCGATTCCACTCTTCTCTTGGAAAGTGTCGATTCTACCAAAGTGGTTATGCCGATGCAATTTTCGACTAATCTCACTCTTCTCTTAGAGAGTGTCAAGTCTACCCAAGTGATCATGCTAATGAAATCTTCAGATGATCCCACTCTTCTCTTAGAGAGTGTCGAGTCTACCAATGTGGTCATGTCAATGACATATTTGGCTGATCCCACTCTTCTCATGGGGAGTGATGTGTCTATTGACTATGTTTCTAGAATTTCCACTTTAGTACTTTTAGAATAAGTGGGCATTCCCATCGCTTTGAGAACATGCCCTCCAAGTCCTAGGATGGTTTCCTTTGATTGGAATGACATATTTTATCCTTATATTCCTTCTTCTACACCCTTTCAAATAAGGGTTGAAGTTAATACAAAAAACATTTACCAATGTATTATGAATGAAGTTAATATAAAAAACATTTACCATTTCGACAAATTTACTACTGAATATTTGGAGATTCTTCCTTACTTTCCTATCTCGTTAGGTGGGAAGACAATCTGTGTCGATGTTATAGTGGTGCAAGCCTCGTTAGATTTCAATATGATTCTCGTGTGTGATTATGTATATGTTATGAACGTTGTGGTGTCTACACTCTTCCATGTGATGCATTTCCTTCACAATGGAATCATTAACACTATCAACCAGTTGAAATTTGATAATCATGATTCACCATCCTAATTTAGAATTAGTTCAGGCTGCCCCTTTATATGTTCCTAGTATTCATGTAGACTCTACCCCGCCATAGGTAAAATATGTGGTGTCTTGTCCTCAGTGTTTGGTTTCTCATGAGAAGCAACTTGTTCACTCATGTTTTCCTTCTTGAGACTTAGTCTCAACAATTTATTCTTTGATTCATCTAATGGGTGCATGGGAGACATTGCTTCCCCCTTTTGGCTCGAATGATCTTGACTCTGATTTTGAGTATGATCTCATTGTTTATAGATCTTCAATCCCTCGTGATTGTTATTCTTCATTGATAGACTCTGCCAGTCCTGGATAGAACCTCCATAATCATATGGAGTATGGTAAATTTACTTATCCTTTTGGGAATGTCAACCCTCCTCATTCATGTGGTTTCTCAGATATTGAATTTCCTTCAAATGAGGCTATCCTTGAAGCCATGACTATGGTTTTTATATCGTGGGAAGACTTACATCGTGTTTTGTGTTTTCTTCCCTTTTGGGAGACTTTCCAGGTTGACTATCGAAGAGACTCTTGGTCAGAGCCTAGCAACGGGCTCTACCTGAACCAATATCATGAATGAGCCGTAAGGATGTGCAGTTCCTTGTACCATATTTTACAATCCATGTTTTTTGTTTTAATGTTTGGTATTCAATAACACCTCTTATTTTCCAAATTTTTTATCTATATTAGATTTATTAAATTCTGGATGAGTGTTATTGGCCTTATATGCAGGATCTTGGAGACATTTTTATTTGACATTTGTTCATCATATCGATCCGTTCTGAGAGGTTTTGACCTCGAAATTGGCATATAGGTTAGGATTTTCCCTACTTGCATTTTTTCATTATATGTTTCCTAGTTCATTTATCCTTAGGATCGACCCCACTGAATTGTGACACTAACCTTCCTTACTGATCAGTGTGTCGTACTTTATGTGGTAGAGGCTTCCTTCCATGGGAATCCTAGTTATAGCCTTGTTTTCCTTTTGGTGCCCATAACAAAGTACTTCATATGAACGTGAGTCCTTTTAGTCCTTCCATGACTTTGTAATGAAGCCTCATTCTTCTTCCTAGTCATCATTCTTAGCCTTTTCCATAGGACTCCCTTAGAGCATGGTTTGTTTCCTTTCAAGATCATTTAAACTATGAAAGTGACATATAATGAGAAATTATTTATCCTTTTCGGTCTCATTCGGATTACTTAAGAAACAGAGCCCCCAGATAGTTTTCTTTAAGCCATTTTCAGACTCTAAAATTGAAAATATTGTCGAGTGATCTTGTTCCCCTTCACGCTCGTCAAACTAAAACTCAAAGGCGCATGTGTCTGGTGATAGTTTACCCATTGTTCGGTCTGGATGTCTATTTTTATGAAAAAGATATTCCCTAGGAGCTACGGTTCTCTAGGAGAGTCTTCTCAGGTGTAAGTTTAACCCTTTTTCGAGCCTCATGCACTAGATTTGTGGAAAAGGGCCATTCTCCCTGGTTTTGGTTTATCACTTTTTTGGGCCTTGGAGATTATCTACCAAAAAGGAAACCCCTTGGAGTCTATAGTTAATCTCTTTTCAGACTCCCTAAGTATGAAAATATCTCTGAGTGACCTTGTTCCTTACACACTCGTTGATTGGCTGAGAAGGAATATCTATTTGGCATAACTTTAACCCTTTTTTCAGCTAATATATTACCCAGGAAAAAGGTACACCTCGGGAGACATGTCTCACAGAGAGAGTTCTCCTAAGCTATGTTTTATACTTTTTCAGATTGAGGGGGAAAAAATACGAAAAAGGCGGTGAGTCCATATTTAATCCCTTTTCAGAATCCTTAAAAATGAAAATATAGCCGAGTGATCTTGTCTTTGTCACACCCATCTAAATGGTTTTGAAGAGATGTCCTTTTGGTATAACTTTAACCCTTTTCTAGACCAACTAGTCTAATTATGAAAAAGGAATACTCTAGCCCCTCTGGCCACAGTGACCATAAGAGTTCTCCTGGGTATGATTTTGTTCTTTTTCGGACCCTGCAGACTAACTTTACAAGAAAGATCACTCTAGAGTATTCTTTTAGCATTTTTTAGACTCTCTAAACATGAAAAACCGTCGAGCTTACCTTCTTTGGGATCATAAAACTTCACATGGAAGGAGTCTTGTTTTGTCATAATGTAATCACATCGCATGTATCATCCTTGTGTATTTGGCCTAATGTTGGCTTCATCTTGCTATTACTGAACCTTTAGAGAATTCCTTAGGTGCAAGCCTTGTAACACTTTTTTCCCTTACGATCTGACACCTTGACCCATGGAGTAATTTTCCCGAGTGTCCTTATCCTACACATGTCTCCTTGCATTGAGGATTAATATGTTCCATGTGCTTGGAACTAGTTTTCTTTCCCATGACACCCACTCCTCTTTTGTAACATATAATTCTTTTATTCTTTTTCAAGATCATTAAAATTTTGAAAGAGACAAAAAAATCAAATATCCCAAAAAGAGGGGACAAGATATACATTCTCTTTTATAGGAAACAATATATTCACCCTTGGACAAAGCACATCCTTCCATTTGTTCTACAAGAATTTGGATCTAATATGACCTTAGGAGGTTGTTCTTGTTACATAGAGTTGTTTCCTCCTCCATTTGGTTACTCTTCCAAACATATGGAGAGTTTGTGATGCCTCATGTATCACAGAATTATGTCAATAATATGATGGCCAAGTCTCATCATTTTGTCGTGATTTTGTCCAAGGAAATCTTTTTCCAACCTAAGTCAGCCATTCTACAGTTTTTCTGTTGGCCTTCATGAGTCGACCATCCCGGGAGTCTAGTCAAGTTCACATTAAGAATCAATGAAGTTATGTTCCTGATAATCGAGGTCCTCTAGTATTTCCGCGACGACATGTCGAAGACATCATAGTAGTGAGTCTTACACTCCTATTGTACTCCTACCTGATTTTTGAATATATTGAAGTTGTTTCTCGAGCTATGAAGTTATCATCTCCAGCCATAGGCCTTGATGCCTCCCGAAGACTTCTATGACATTGTATATCTTCTGATGATTTTTAGATGTAGATCCGTTTTGTATTGTCCGTGGCTACACTCTATATAGACTTTCATATTTGTCTCGTAGTCATGATTATTTTATATGACATGGATCTACAATGTACTTGATTGGAAGCCATGCTTAGTTTATCTTGAGCATGTGTATACCCACCTCAGAGAAATTATCATTATTTTGTAGATGACACACTCATGAACACTCGTCTTGGGCTCACTCAACTCTGTTCCTTCCCACTGTATAAACATGTTATAATGTATTTAGACACTAGTTTCTCTTCTGACCTCACACATTAGGGGGCATCTGTTATAGTCCAAAAATGCCACATCTATGCATCCAAGACATTGGCTTATCCATTTGCATCATTTGCCAAATCATACTGCTGAGGTTTTCGTTAAAAAAAAACTTTTTGGATAATGTACGCACCCTGCTGCACTATTATCCTGTGCATATATACGTTCTGCATGCTAGTTATCCCATGTACATATGCTTGTTGCATGCTAGTTAGCCCGCGTTTACCTCTAAAAAATGAAAAAAAACTATAAAATTGCACGTATTTCAACGGATTTTATAGGCTGTGAAGGGTTTCCTAACCATTCTACCCATTTTAGCCCATCCCCAAACCAAATAACCATATTATTCTCATATAAAAGAGGTCTTTGGGATTCATTTAGACATGTGAACAAGAGAATAAGAAAACTCTGCCAAAATCCTTTCCCTCTCATTTCCAAGTTTTCCATCCTTCTCAACATTTTATCCTTATCTTTCCCTTCCAACCATTCTCTCTATGAAGCCCTTCCTTCTTCCCTTGATGGCATGTTGGTTATGATAATTCTATGTTGGATTGGTGCACTTGGAGCCATTACAGAGGATCTTGTACTTGGTTCATAGAGCGATGTACATAAGAAAAGGTTGTAACCTTTCATCTTGTATATGAATAAAATAGATTATATTTGTCCCAAAACCTTATGTGTACATGTTATTATATATTTGATCATTTACATCTATATTTAATCTTTTAATTGATTACCAGATGTTGTATATGTTGTTGTGTTGTATTCTTAACCCCTTGTAGGTCAGCTTTGGCAAGAGATCTGTGATCTAAGAGGAAACAACAAGTTGAAGAGGTCTACATCAACTGTAAGGATTCAAGGTGCTCTTCTTAACCTTCTCTTCCCTCTCTCTTATCACTTAGTCTAGATTTTTTTGCGGTAGATTAGAAATGAGTCAATATTTTAAGGGAGTTATCAGTGTTCCTATTCCTTATACCCATTTTAGGGGGAATTTTCCCATAGAAACCCCCCATAATGCACGTGGGATTAACAAAGGAAAAATCAAATCAAGGGACAAGATTCACCCTCAAATAAGATCTATGTTGGCTAAGTCTCCATCTTCCGGAGATCGTATCTTTTCATCTAGATGTATGTTTGGGGAAAACAAAACCTTGTTGGAAAGGTAATTTGAGAAGGAAGAAAATATGACAAGTTTAAATGGATGAATTTCTCCATAATCATTCTAGAAATTAAAATAATAATCAGCTCTATTTTCATATCTTCTTGGGAAATCTCTTTGGAACCTCAACTTCCCAAGGCTATAAGTTGAGATCCAAACCTTCAAATTTAGCTCAAGATGGATCATTGGAAAACCAAAATAATGAATATTATTTGTAGAATTGTTTCTATGGTTGAGAACTCACTTATCATTCTCTTAAAATTAAAATACAACCTATATTTTTCAAGCAATCAACTTCATTTTTTTTATAATTAAAATTTTATTAAATAACTTTCATAAAAGGGGTGAAGTGGGTCCCACTTAGAGACATGAATTTCAATTACATAATTCATTAATAAGTGTTTAATGAATCATTGATTTAAAAGGATCTACTCTTTATTCCAAAAAGGAGAATCAAATGGGAACACACATAGTAGAAAACCATAACTTCTAGGGAAAATCACTTCATAGAAGCATTGGGAGCATATTTAAAAGGACGAGAGCACCATCAAAGAAAAGGTTAGAGATGATCAAAATAACATTATTCATCCTTAAGTACGCAACCAAATTTATGATATGAAATTACAAATCTCCATATTCTTTCTTCTTCATTTTCTACTTGATTTCTCTTGAGGCTTTGTCTGGGTATGTCTAAGACTAAGCACAAGGTCGAGTTTTTGAGTGTTTGTTTATTCTTCCAAGCCCCTTCCTAAAACATCAATAGGAGTATTTTTATAGCCATATATAGTACTGATAATGTAATATAGAGTTGTCTAATAGAATCATGGAGGTTCATTTCTTGCATTTGGCAGGATTTATTTATGAGCATTAGTCAATCAGTTTAATGAAATGATTTGTAATGTGACATATCTTTTATGCATTGAACTCTGCATAGAAGTATTTTGGTAAATAAATTTAATGATTTCTCAGACCCTGATATTTTTGGAGTGTGCTCATCATATTATTTTCATTTTTAAATGCAAAATCATTTAAAGTTCTTTAAAGTGATCAACTCCATTTCACTATTTTTCTTGTGAGAAAATATGGTTGCATCTTCTTCTTGCACGTGTTTCAAAGGGATGTTATAATAAAGTTGAATATATATATGTGTGTGTGTGTGTGTGTGTTGAAGACTTTATTTATATTTTACTATTAAGAAGCTATTTGGTCCATTTCCAAGCAAATGTTGCACTCAATGAGAAATCTGGTTATCAAGAACCATTTTATATTAAAAATAAAGAAATAAAGGATTTGAGGTTTTTAGCATTCTCCAATTTTACAGTCCTATCCAAAAACATCAGCTACAACTTTTAGAAAAACAGAGAGGAGTACCACCTCTTTAAAAACTCAGGGGATTTTATCCTTCTAAGGTTTAGTCAAAGACTGTAAAATAATCTTTAAGATCAATATTTTTGGTGACCATATTGGGGAATGATTTTTTTTTCAAGAAATTTGATACTTTTCAGGATTTATATTATTGGAAAACTAGAAGTTGTTTGGTCAAGTCTTGGAAAAATATTTGGTATATTGTTTTAATATGAACTAGGTTCTTGAAAACCATGTTCAAGGAGAATGAAATGGACTTGAGGACATCTTATTGAATTTTTAGGCACAATTCATTTATTCCAACTTCTATAGAACCAAAGAATCATCCAAGATCTGGGAGGATGAGCTCCCCGGTGACTCCATCATTAAAAATCCACATTTTGAAGAAATATGCCCAAGCCACTCCACCCAAAAGATTTTAAAATTTCTAGAAGATATATATGACTCCTCCAATGAGTTTCTTTCATGTTGTGATAACACTTCATATTCCCCACCAAGCCCAAAAAAATTTGTTCAAGTTATATTAAAGGGAGAAGGTACCCAAAGAAAGAAACAGTTGCACATAAGTCCACTCAATTTGCAAGGAGAAGTTCATCCCTTGCCAAATACTTCCATGGAAAATTTTCCCATGTTTTTCGGAAATACTTCAGAGGATGTAGAGAAGCATTTGGTTAAGTTTAATATTTCTTGTGACATTTATAATGTGGCTGAAGATGATGTTGCATGCCAACTCTTTAACTTAAATCTAAAGGGAAATGCTAGTGAATGGTTTTATTCATTGCTGACTGTAACAATCATCGGTTAGGATGTATTAGAAAAATTATTTGTCGAGAAATACTTCCTAAAGAAATATCCATATTCTCTTTTCTTGAAGTTGGTTGAAATCTAGATAAATGAGGAAAAGACAGTCAAATATTTCACTTTCATATTTATGAAAGTCCTTCATGAGATTCCTCAAGAAATATTTCCAAATGCTTTCATCATTTTTAGTTGTTATGAAAATTCCTTTCTCATGAATCTAAGATTTTTATTGAAGTAAGAAGGAAAGTGTAGTTGGAAAGAGTTAATGCAGCAAGATCAAGTCAATAAAATAAACAATCATGAAACCAATGCTAATCTCTTAATCCTGCCAATATTGTTCAAAGACAATGGAGGAAAGGATTTACAAGAAAAATCTAATGAAAGATGTGAATTTTTTTTTGCATTGTATTTTGTTCTAGAAACTAAACGTGAGAACCCTAATGTCTGAATTCAAGAAGAATACTATCATCCACATGCTCTGTGGGAGGAAAATTTTGACCTCTCATATTATAAATTTGAGAGTAATGACCATGGTGAGTTTAAATACGGATTTGAGGAGTCTCCACCAAATGCAAAACAAGATTTGCCCGCAGGGGTGTAGACCGATTGGCATGTGCCGTGTAAATGGAAAGAAATGTAAAAATGAGGTCTCAAGGTCGATTCTCACCCCGATTTATCCAGAGACGTTCTTGCGGGCTGGGCGATTCTCCCTAGGGGTTATAAGGCAGCTGGTAGGATTCGACCCCGTGTCACGCGAGTACGATACTACCGCCGTTACCGATTCCCCTAGTTACAAAAAAAAATAAAAATGCAAAACAAGATTTCATCCAACATGCACATGTAGAAAATGTTGCCAAAGGTTTGCAATGGCCTCATCTTGATGTCAAAAAGTCACAAGAACATTGGTAGCAATAAGAATTGGTGGAAGAAAATAATATTGAGAACAATGATGGGCAATATTGTTATTGCATGAAGGAAGAATGATTTCAGGACATTACCAATGAATCAAGAATATTGGATGAGGATGGGGATAAGAACAAAGATGAAAACATTTTCAAATGGGAAACTTCTCATCCAACCAAAGACTGCATCACTCATGAGAAACTAGGAGTTGATTTTATTGAATCATGGTTCCAAACGATTGTTAACCAACCAATGCAATCATATTTTGTGAAAATATGGCTTAGGTTTACTTCAATAGATTTTGGTCATGCTTTTGAGTCCTTGATAGCAACCTCGATATGTTCCCCAATTTTGTAATTCATTCCACAGATCAATTGGAAATATACTTACACTTTAAAAGTGCCCCTTTCCTCTAAGTATGTTAGGATATGTAGATCTTGTTTGTACATAGTTTGATTCTTCAATCAATTTTTTTCATAATAAAGCAGTTGTTATATGGAGATAATGTTTGACGATGAATCCATAGCCCAATGGAGAAGGTGGATAGAAGAATATTCTTGATTCTCATCAACTCATAGGGGGTTACTATCCCACAGTTGGAACCAGATGTTGATGCATTTTTCCGACACCCATCAACTAAGTGATTGGGGTAAATGTGAAACCAATTTTATTTCAAATAGAGACCAATTCTTTTGAGAATTTGGAAATTTTCAAATAATATTAAACCGTTGATTTTGAATACCCAACAAGTTTCCAAACAACTTCATCTCTCCATTTGTTCACAATGAAATTCTAACAAGGATAGTTTATCTTTGAAACATAAGAGAATAAAGCAAAAGAAGAGATACTAAAAGAAGGAAAATAATTATGTCGAGATTCTCACTAAATATCCCTATGTCTCATCTTCATTCAACACTTCACAAAATCTAAAACAGATCTCATATGCCAAAGATATGTTATTTTTCTCCCACATATTGTTGCCCCATACTTAGCCATTTTTTAATTTTACTCATTCTCCACTCTCCACACTTTATACTTAGCCATTTTTCCTTTTTTACACTCTACTCTCCTACCCACTAATCTCTAGACTTGATCCAGGAGGATCTTGATGGCCACCCACCTTGTCTAACTAGATGAAAACATTTTTTTGTCAACTTGCTATTTTTAGTATTTTTTCGGTTCCTGAACATCCAGGGCCATTTTGAGGGCCTAAAAGATGTTTTTTCTTGATCAGGAATCTCAATCATAGGCAAAGGCTCTCATTGATCCATTTGAATCAAGCTACTCATCAATAGATTTCCAACGAGCTAGTGTATTCCCTAAACAAAGATCGTATGAAAAAGTTACAACCCCGGAAAGTTGATGTACTAACTTACCCCAACGGGGCCCACATGACTTTGGGCACTTCATCTCCTATCGATATGCCGTAAAAATCAAGAAGAAGCTAAAAACAAATCCATGGTAGTTCGGGTCTGGGATCCCCTCACAATAGAAGAAGGACTAGGGAAGCGCCAACCCACAGAATAAAGGATAGACCAAAGATGGGCAACCTTAGGACAACCGGTCCAAGATGCAATAAAAGAAGGAAAATGGGAAGATGAAGAAAGATACTAGGAAGTGGTACGAATTCCATAAGATCCCTTTGCACAACATTGTTGATTTTCATTCAAAACAATCATTGGTGGCTAAGGTAAAATCCTCTTAATCATATGCGGGTTCTAAATCTGAGTTAGAACCAGAAAAGGGGAGACAAATCATTGATGTGGAACCCAATGCCACCATTATTACCACCAATATCCAACTCGGTGAACCTGAGATATAGAGGAAGGCAAGCACGTATGCCATTCATAGATGTGGGTAAATGGCACTCTGTTGCACTTCATTGTTGATAGCGGTAGCCAAAATAACCTCATCTCAGCAGAGGTTGTCAAGTGGCTAGCTCTGCTAACAACATTGCACCCGCAACCCTACACCATCGGATGGCTCCTTCAAGGAAGTGATCTCTGCATGATCTATCATTTTCTCCTGTCATATGGAATCAAGCCATTCAAATATGAGGTATGGTGTGATGTTGTTTCCCTTGAATTTTGTGATGTTATTTTGGGAAAACCGTATTTATGGAAATGTCATGTTGTATATGAGTCTAGGCCTCATAGTGTTATTATTATGTTGAAAAAGAAATTGTACAGGATACCGGAGCCAGTCCCACCTAGTGTTATTTCCTTGATCTCTGCCAAGAAATGCAAGAAGGTCATTTCTCAAACTAGGAAGTTTGTATTCGTCATGATTTAGTCTCAAAGTGATAGAAAGGTTGTAGCCACATCCATGGCCTCCGTGACCGACCTCTCCACACAATAGAAGCAAGTGGATAAGATCGTGGAGGAATACAAATACATATTCACATCACCTAATGGGGTGCCTTTGCACTGTCAGGTCAAGTTTAACATCGATCTAACCCTCGACACACCTCTACCCAATGAGCGAGTCTATCACCGCTCTCTGCTAGAAAATGAGGAGATCAAGTGTCAGATCGAAGAACTGCTCCATAAGGGGCACATCCAACCTAGATCATCACCTTGTGGAAGGCCAATCTTGTTGGTACAAAAGAAATACAGGACTTGGCGACTCTGCATTGATTATCGGACCCTAATTAAAATCAAAGTCACGAACCAGTACCGGATTCCCTGAATCGACGATCTTCTTGATCAGCTCAAGGGGGACAAATAATTCAGTAAGATTGATCTAAAGTATGTATACCATCAGGTCCCATTAGAACCGAAAAATGTATGGAAAACTTCCTTCAAGTCAAAAGAAGGTATTTTTGAATGGCTCGTCATGCCCTTTGGTTTGACAAATTCCCCAACAACTTTCATGAGGATGATGGACAATATCTTGCGGCCTTTCAATAATTATTATGTGGTGGTGTATATGGATGACATCCTCATCTACAACAATACTTAGGCAGAACACTTACAACATATTCAATAGGTTCTTCACACTCTACAGTAGAAAAAGCTATATGCCAACTTAGAAAAATGCTCCTTCAGCATGTACATGGTCCAGTACCTCGGATGTAACATCCCTCTCTGGCGCACTTACCAAACTTATTCTTTGAGGAAACTTGCTCGCAAGTGATCTGGATTTTTATGATGATAAAACTTTTTCCTTCATTATGATGCGTTAAGTTATATGACAGGACGTTTTTACTACGTTGATGTAGACAGGTGCTGCTGACTCAGTTTCTTTGAGTGTGCAGGGTTTCGAACCTTGAGGATGCAGAGGCATCAGTGGAACTCCCTTGGACTCCGGATTGAGTCAGGGAGTGGGCTATTTGAGTTGTTTCATTTACGATGATATTGTTTTGTTTTGATGATATGTTATTGATTTTATGATATGTTGTTGACATGATCTGACATGATGGTTGATGATGCAGGCTGACGATAGCTTGCC